>JADFUC010001332.1:0-264126 GCA_019722365.1 Lithospermum erythrorhizon | reverse complement strand
CTCGGTAGCCTTCGTTCAGTTACGTATTGCTATCATGTGACTTTGTTCACTTGAACTGAAGTTAAATTACAGCGTATCAACATGATTGAATCAAGTCTTAAATGTTTGTGGTATTTAAGTTTTATCCTCTATTAGCATACAACCGATTATGATAGTTGAAAGAAGATGGCCGTTGTAACACTTTGTTTCATGAGAGTCATTGATTTCTCCTTAACTTATTTTTATTTCACATTATAAGGTTATGCATTTAGTTTTCCCAATGAATGGTGAAAGAAATAGAGTATTAAACTTAATGTGCCAAACATAATAGGGAAATATGCAACTTAAAATAAACAGTGTAGTTCAAAACAATCCATACGTATTTACAAAATGAATTGAAAATATAATACGTGCCAATCTCACAAAATGTGTAAGGTATCCAAGATCTACTATACTCATTTCCAATGACATGCATACATTTTTGAATCAAGAGTATATATAGTAGGTTATCAACCAATTATGTAAGTAATATGCAAGGTACAAAGTATTATGCAAGTTGAGCAATGACATCCATTTGATCCAGCACAATAGTAGGTTACCAACCAATTACGAAACTACATAACTCTTGTGTCACTAGCATACCATACAGGATGCTACCTGACTTTGTATCTCCGACAAACCGGTTAAGCATACCAATTAAACCAAATAGTTACTTGGAGTGATCATCTGAAAGCCCACAACGTTAGTGGAAATCACTTCAACATGATCCATTGTCATATCAAAGTGCAAAACTGTAACACCTGCCATCACAGTGTGCCCAGATAATGCAACCGATTTCACAACTTTAAAATTGGCTTGATACGTTGCTTAAATTTTAATTGGTGAGATTAATGTTATTTAACTTTATTTAACCATGCATAGATAGCACATATTCAAGCAACATGCAGTAGAAAAATAAATAAATAACACGCATTTAGGGAGATATAGATATGACCCCCAGGACCTTTTTAAATCGCTGTAGGGACGGCCACGCGAGGCTTGTGGGTAAATGAATATCTGAGAATAAAAGAAATACAGCTGGTCGTTTACAATTCTAGGAGCATGAGCCCAGTAAATAAATAAATTAAATGGGTCATATCTAAATACCTCCTTTCCATTTAACAATATATATGGACAAAAACATTAAAAACAAATAAATACTTAATGTCATATATATTAAATAAATGAATTAAATATGTTCATAATTGACTAATTAATTACCCGTTATCTTTACAATTAGTATAATTAATGTAAATTTGAATTTAATATGTTCCTGATTAATGATGTATTACAATAATTATCAACCATAAATAATGGAATAATTACTTACAAAAGTAATTAACTCCAAAATTTAAAATTAAAAGTCTGTGAAACATATTTTCAAAAGAATTATCAATTAATGAAAATAATTATGAAAGGAAAAATATAAAATCCAAATTTAATGTCATTCAAGATATATATTCAATTATCTTAATGACAGAATTTAGAGATTTAACATTTAAAAGCAATTAATAATTATAATAATTTTAAACCAAAAATAATTACATAAAATACATTTAGGGTTTTCTAAAGCGAGACCCGGCGAACTTCATGACCAAACCGCGGGCAGCCTCGGCCACCCACAGTGACCGCAGCGTCTGATTCCGGCACGGACAGCGCCCGGGAAGGTGGTTCGCTGAGATTGGCGACCGATTTTGGTAATTAAATCGATTTTGATTTTCAGTTAATTGAAACTTTTGTAAAAAATTTGGAGAGCTCTAAAAATTCAAAAAAATTCTGGGATTTTTCTGAACGTGCTAATATCATTATTGAACACGTCCAAGTAGAACATCAAAACACTTCACAGTTTTCGATTAAACTCAAAACAATCTCCAATTCAACGAATTTTTGGGGTACTAAAATTAAAAAATTCTGAAAAAACTGGCATGAACATAAAGGTTCAGAACACATAAATTTAATTTCGTAATTTTCTGAAATTTCTAAAATCTCACTGTAAAATTGAAAATGATTACTTATGAAATTAAAAATGTAAATTAATAAATTTTTAATCACTTTCGATTCGTAAAACAATTAAATAAACATGAAATCATCAAAATCAATACATGAAATAATGATTTCATCCATGTGAAATATATATAAAAATGGGTTGATTTTTTTTTTTCATATTATATCGTGATTGAATATATAAATCGTGAAATAATCAGTGTACTTATTATGTCGGCTCTTGCCAATCAAATTAGATAAAATATATCAAACTTGAGTAGGCTCTGAGGCCATTGTTAGAATCTAGTATGAATTTCATTTGTGATAAACACCAGAAATTCATAAATCCCGGATCTGAAATGATATAAGTGTCCAAAACACATAATTAACAATTATGAATACAGAGTTCTTCTGGAGATGCCCGGCGGAGAGTACATCTCCCGAATCTTTCCTGACCTCCCTTTGAATTCCAAATTTGAGCAACTTGAATGGTGCCTCTAGTTATTTGCGTAGGGAGAGGGTTGAATCCTACGCTTGTGCTTGCTAGGCAAAGAGGATAAAAGGGATGAAAAAAACCACAAATAGAAACTCTAAGGTTTCATTTGTGATTCCTCCTGACCAAAAGGAAAGGCCAACCAAATGATTTTTCCAAATAATTGGAAATTGTTATTAGGTAATCATTAGGTTAAATATAATATTATTTAACCTAAAAACTGACGAATAGTTAATGAAACTTGACCCGTTTAATTTAATTAAACCGTTAAGTAAAATCAAACACTAAACTAACGAAGTTACTAACGAGCTCAGTAACTATCGAATTAATTGATTGGTAATTAATTAGTGGGGTTACGTCACGTTATATTTTACATTATCAATCTAAAATCCCAATTAAATATTAGATTACAATCAACTCTCAATTTGAAATAAATGTAGTTTAATTTCATACATGAAATATAATCAACGTCGTTGTATGTGTGTGGCGGCCACAGGCTCGAGATAATAGTAAGTTGTATAATAATAATAATTGACGATTACTGTTATTATAGCGATTAATGAGTAAAAGATCAGCAATCGCTCTGGCTTATAAATTATCGCGAGAACCCAAATAGTAATATGCGATTACTAAGGTGAGCGCTAAAGTTCCGGTAATCACATTTAACCGACCGGTAAATGAATTGATACCACCGATTATGCAACGGGCATAATAAAGGGAATCAATTCTCATTGATTTCCAACAAATGTAATGTGTCCACATGATTAAGTCAAGTCTTAAATGATTGTGGTATTCTATATTTGTCTTTTATTAGCACACAACCATCTTCAATGGTTTAATGAAGAAAATATGCTAGCATTATAACCTTTATATACCCACAAGTCTTACATATTTCTCATAACTTATTTTATTTCACATTATAAAATCATGTTTTAACTTACTTGGTGGTGAAGATAAATAAGTAAACGTAGTGTACTTGATCGTAATAGGAAATATCTACGGTTATGGATAGATGCTGATTCAAACAATCTAACATTGCAAAATAAATTATTAATGTTATACCCATTATGAAGTCTACCAAAATGTACAAGGTATTAAGATCCGTTATTGGTTGGAATTCCAAGCGGCAGCAGCTGCAACATTTTGAATCAGCGCAGCGGTAGGTTAACTAACGATTGGCTACCCATATCTTGGGTATTAACAACTTTCACAACGAGTCTTTGCCGACAGTGTATCCGCGAAGCCCAGCGCTATTAAAGTGCGGTTTAATCTACAATTAAACCAATACGTTACCTTGGAATAATCATCGCACAAATCTTGACATCACGGTGTGTCGGTATCCGTGATAAGTTGCGACTTTAAAATAGGCTTGATCTTTTACTTAGAATTGTAAGTGGGTAATATTATATGATTATTTAGCATGTATAATAAGCGCATACTTCGGTAATATGCGCGTCATGGAAAATAAAGTAAATAATACACATTCAAAGAGATATATGAGATGACCTAAATAAAAATAGACTTATTAAAATACTTTTTTTCCAAAGTGTAATTCTAACATAAGGTCTTATTACAACAACACAAAGTGCAATCTTGTATTCTTGGCTTAAAACTTCCAAGTTTTTCAAGTGTTGTCCCTAGTGAAAGCATGCATCTTCAATGCCTCAACATCAATACATTTATTTACTAACCTAACTAAGACAACACGAAAGCTTGCAGGTGAAAAATAAACGAATAAAAATAAAATAAATAAATACGACTTCAATTTGAATTAGTTTACAACGAATAAGCGGTTCCGCAGGACCGTATTTAAAAAAATACAAAAACTAGATCATATTCATGTTGGGTTTTACGGATTAAAATAACAATTATCTAAAGGATTTTCAGGAACTCTACGAGATTATAAAAATAGTAATTAATCAGAGATTATAAACTAGATCATATTAAGTAGGTTCTTATTTGGAATATGACCGGAGGAGGTTCGAACAACAGCGTGGGTTGTCTCTAATATTAGTCAGCATCGGCTTGATTGATCAAACCCTTCCTTCGGTTTTACTAGAATAATTAAAGTGAAAAAAGAAAAAATAGAAAGAAGAAAAACTAATGTTTTCTTCCTCATGATGGTCGAACAAGAGGGGATGGGAAGGAGAGAGAGAGATTTTGGCTCATCTTCTCTGAATGAATAATGAATAATTTTATTCTCCAAAAGATGACATTTATATAGGCATCAAATGTCTCTGCTGTGAGAACTTTTATGGAGAGTTAGTAGAAAACTCTGCCTCATGGCCTGTGTCGACTAAGAGGAGTCTTCCGGGAGATTGACACTTCTTTTTCCTTAAATCAAGGCATGTTAAGTGGCTAAGAAAAATATTCGGAACCACATCTGACCTTTTTTGGTCATTCACCGGACAATTTCCAACCGGTGAAAGTTTGTCCCGATATTTCGCTATAGTTATCTTTAACCGGGAAGTTATAAATTCGCGTTATAGTTTAGTCATATTGTGTGTGTGACCTCTTAGGCTCGATTACTTGACAAGAGTAATATAAATTTATGTTAACGGGAGAATATTATATTACTATATAGATTATGAGGCGGACTTTAGTAAGCCATCATAACTCCTAATGTCATGCGAGTTAATCTAATATGTCGGTGTCCAACAATCGAACATATGTCTGAACTTATACTTATTTGAATATAATTTAATGTAAGTAAATCAGTTGTATAATCAAATTATTCAACGGACATATTTATGAGATCTAATGTAATATCCGGATATTTGTAACAAGTATTTGATTAAATGAATTCGGAAAGGTTAGGCAGTGGCTTATGGTTTTAGTTGAGATTACATTGTTTGGGGATAGTTATTATTATAATAGGAAATAAATTATTTATAGCAAAGAATAAAATATAAAAGGTTGGGGATGAAAATATAATTATTAAAGGATTCAGGGCTAAAACAGCACAAACTGCAAATATTTAACCCGTGAAACCCATTCCTAAACCCTTAAACCTCTTCCAGCCCCCAAAGCTCCCGTAAAACCCCAAACCCCACAAAACAAAACCAGCCCCAGCCTTCACGACAAAGAAACGATTTAAGCCTCAGTGCTTGATTAACGCTGGCACTACTACCACTAATGTAAGCATCGATATTTTTACCATAATTAATTTGTTATAATTTCAACGAATTATCTTGAATTTTTATTAATAGAATGGATTGGGACGAATTTATGAGCTTTATTATTGATTGATGATTATACGGGTTATTGACTTGCATAATTGAAGTTAATTGGTTTGAGACAGGATTGGAGGATCTTGACTAGTAAGTTTCTTGAATCGCGAGGTGAGTGGTTATTATCATGTCTAGTATTTTAATACCTAAAAATATATATTTATGAAATTATGTTATCAAATTATTTTTATAAAGAAATGAAACGTTTGTAAAATGTAGTTTGAGTTATGATATCTCCTTTTAACTAGTATTATCTGTATGATTTCTAAATTGGTCAAGCATGAAAATGGTTTATGAAATGAGATATGTTTGAGTTGTATATTTGATATGGGCACACTAATGCGAGATTTTGAACCGTTTATATTTGTTTGATATGGGCACATGGATGCGTGTTTTAAACTGTGTTTTGTGGAGTTTATTTGATGTGGCTTGGCAATCAGACCCATTGTCATGGGATACCCGGAAGTGTGTCGTTCCAGACTTCAACAGTGAGTCCACGATCACCGGGGAAAGTGTGATTAGTGTCTGCATTCACAAGGAGAGTCTGGTGTCCTCGGGCGGGGAGGAAATCTGCAGCGTGACCCAGGCGTACATGTTGCTTAAATCTGGGAATAGGTAAATTTATGTTTGGAATAAAGGATCTGAGTTTTGGAGGTTCTCACATGCTTAAACATGGTTTTTTAAATATATGCTTTAATGATACTATTTTGTTAGCTTGAAAACTCCTTGAACAATATTTTTCAAATGGTTTGATTCACATTTCTTTGTTAAATCCCAGCTTTGTATATTATATATATATATGAATATAAATGATTTGAAAGTATTGTATATGTATGTCTTGTGACTAACGACCGTCCCAAATGAGTTATGATTCTTCTTGCATTCGCAAATTACAGAGAGAGGAATGGATATGAGGTTTTGAGTTTCCAGTCGCTGGATTGATTGAGATTGTTGTTGGTTTTAGTTTTAGTTGTCCGTTATTTACTTTTGATTTATTGGGGTTGTGTTATTCGTAGACTTTATGACTTTAGAACAATTGTTATTCTGAGTTGTACTTTAAGGATTTGGAGTTGTAACTGCGAGGATGTTGTCTCAGCTTTTTTTTGAGTATTATGTTTTGAGATATCTTGAGTATTGTCGTATGTATTGTGTATGGATGTTCATTTATTGGGTTAGATGTTATTTTGGTTATATTGGAGTTAGTAGTGTATAGTATGTCTTATTCTGAGGTTGAAACTCTGAGTAATCTCCTTCTCTTCTTGAGGGAGTATGTGGCGGTGTAACGAAACAGGTTGGTATTATATTTAATGGTATCAAAGCAGTTATGATCTCTAGGGTATGAATGTTGTGAAGTTGGGGAGTATAAGAGTGCATGTTATTGATTTTGTTATATTGATTTATATGCGAGGATTATAAGATTATCTTATTGAGGTTGTGTTTAAGACTTGGATTTAAGTTATGATATTGAATGGATGATTAGAACTGTTGACTTTACTTAACATTTTGATTATTCGATTATCACTTATACCACTGCGTACCGTGTCTTTGCTCATGATAGGTGCTACTTTCGTTTGACATGAGTGTGAAGTATGCCACCGGATTCTTTCTGGTAGGGGCGTGAATTAAGTAATTACATGATCGGGGGTCTCTTCGACCTCGAAGTTGAACCCCATGATGACTAATCACAGGTTCGTGAATCGAGCCAGAAATACTTGCTTGTGCGCGACCGATGAATGTTTAAGAATGTTGATGTTACCTTTCGAATCTTCTGACTTTTGGCATTTCAGCGATATGATTCGCTTGATGCAACAACAACTTGATTAAATTGCAACAACCCAACTGATTTGGCTGGCAGCCGAGAATCTGGCGCAATTCCCAACCCTTGAAGTTTGATCAATTTATCAAGCAAAAACCACCAGAGTTTAATGGTTCTTTTGAGGTATCAGTAGTGAACAATTTCAGGTTCAAGTTGGAGAAGATCTTTGCTAGGATCGGGTGCACTGATGAGGAGATGGTATCTTTTGCCAGCACCGATTGAATAGTAGCAGGCGTTGGTGCGATCACTTCAAAGGGGTAGAGGAATTAAATGGGCGATCGACAGCAAGAATTTCTCATTTCTCTTGATAGAAATACTTCCCTGACAGTCTTCGTGACAAAAAGCTTGAACAAGGTTCTTGGTGACCCAGTGATATGAGTGTTTTTGGAGCCTGAGACAAAGAAGTGTAATGGTATCAATTTTCCGTGCTATAGTTGATAGCTTGATGCTAAAAGAAGGCAAAAAGGTTTTTAAAGGGACTAAGAGGGAAAATCAGAATTTCCGTGGCTTCTCAAAGAGTAACTACTTATGCAGATATTGTTGACCGTGCCTTGAATGTTGAGAATGAGGTAGAAGCTGAGAAACCAAAAGCTCCGGAAAAGAAAAGAAGTCTGGAACTTCTGACCCGGCCTGATATGTTGGGAGGCAGTAAGGCTTCGAGGAAGTAACAGTTTTAGGAGGCAAAATGAGTGGTGTGATTTATGCAAAAGGCCATTCTGGAAAATTGTCGAGGAAGAATCTTTACTAAATGGTATGAGAGGCCTTGGCTATTCGTACCGGTCGGGAGTCTGGAGGAAGGGTTCTCAAATGTGCTAGGTGTGGTAAATCGCATGATCGGAAACAAATGTCATGGTTAAGCGGAAGTTGTTTGAAGTGGACAACAGGACATCGTCTTTGTAAGTGTGTGTGTCCGAGGAAGGGAAACTCATGGGATGAGTAGAGTAACAAAATGCTTGACTAAAAGATACTTTTCCATAAGCCAAGGCAGCAGATCACGAAAGCGAGGCTAAAGGAATGTTGTAACTTGACGGCGTGTCACTGAGGCTTGAATGATGTGGTAGTGCTTACTTCCAGAGTCTCTTTAAGTGCATGTGTGTTATTTGATCACAGTGCCTTTCATTCTTTCATGTCCCAATTCTTACGCTACAAATGTAATGTACCTTACGAACCGTTAGATATAAGGTTGTTTCGATTAAGAGGTTGTCTTATTGGTAGTCGTTTTTGTAAGTCTTGTGTGATTGAGATAGAAGGTCAAAAGCTAGAGGCTGATTTAACCTTGTTGAATTTGAAAGATTTTGATGTTATTCTTGGTATGGATTGGTTAGTTTCTTTCAAGCTTGATTGTAGAGAGAAAAAGGAATTAACATTTAGTACAGAAAATCGTATATTATTAAGAATAAGGTTATTATGTACGCCTTGTATTGTTTTACTTGCCCGTTCAATTTGAGTGGAATGTTGAGAAAAGGTTATGAGATACTTACTACTATTATTAACACAGTCGTGAGATATTCGATTAGAGGATATTCAGATAGTGAAAAGAAGTTTCACGATGTGTTTCGAGAAGGCCTCACTGGAACACTTTTGACAGAGAGACATCAATTCTCGGTGGAGTGGATTCGAAGCAGGCCCAATTTGGCGCCCCATAGGATGGCTCAAGCGGAGGCAAGAGTTGAAGGATCGGTTGCGAAACATGTTGGATAAAGGGCTTTATCCGTCTGAGTGTTTACTTAGGGTCTTTCCGGTGTTGTTTGTTAAGAAGAATGATGGTTCAGTAAGAGGCTTTTGTATTGATTATAGAGAAGCTGAATAGGTGATAGTAAGAATATCAGCATGGATTGATGACTTGTTTGTCCAGTGCGTGGTGCCAGTTACTGGGTGACAACAAGGATGCAATCTTCGGAAGATCAAAGTTGATGATGTGTCGAAGGCGCTGGATTGGACCTTATGAGTTTCTTGTAATGCGCTTTTGAATTTCCCATGAAATGCACAGCTGACTTTTATGGACTTGATGGGCCAAGGACCAGCCGAGCCTTTAGATCAGTTTATTGTGGTTTTCATTGATGATATTTTGGTGTATTCGAGGAACTTGGGAGCTTGAGACATTTGTTGTGTTCTTGAGTCTTAAGAAAAAGGAGTTACATGCAAATTCAAGAAGTGTGACTTTGGAAAGAAGCAGGGGGTTAGGTTTTGGGTCATATATTAATAGTGGAGTATAAGTGTGGATCCGAAGAAGATTGAGGTTGGCCAGATGGAAAGCTCGGCCAATAGAGGTTCGTAGGCTTTTTAGGCTGGTTAGGTATTGTGTGGGTTGTAGAAGGCTTTTCTAAGGTAACTACATGCCCATTAACCGTCGCTTTCAAAGGGAGTTAAGTTTGATTGAACTCCGATGATTGTAGAAAGAGTTTCCAAACATTTGAAGGAGATTAATGCCAACGCCTCTTGACTACACATACGATGATAAGCAGATGTCTTCTGCGATGCTTCTAAGGAAGAGGTTGGGATTTATTGTCATATCACAGAATAGAAAGTTAGCAGCATGCTTGACAGATGAAACCTTATGAGGAAAATTGTCCCTTGCTGATTTAGGAGTGCTTGACGATAGTCTTTGCTTTAAGATTTGGAGCATTATTTATGTAAGTCAGTGAATATTTTCTGAAGTTTGAAGTATATTTTACTTAGAAGACTTGAACATGAATGGCGATGGATTTAGAACTAATGAAAATTATGATTTGGCGATCGGCTTCTCGTCCTAGTAAGGCTAATGTAGTGGCTCAAGTCTTGACGAGGGAAATCAACGGGAAGCTTAGCGTCATGATGACATCTCGAGGGGAAAATCTAGTAGATTTGAAAAACTTTGCGATTTTGATATGCCCCAAAGGAAGTTGTGGTCAAGTGGTAAACTTGGGAAATGCAATGACTCTTTATAGAGATAAGATGTACCCAGGAGTTAGATGATTTCATGAAAAGATTAAGAGATTTCCATAGGTGGTGATTTCGTTGCGATGAAGATAAGCGCTATAAGAATGCAAAATAAGTTACGTATTCTGTGATGAGCGATTGAAGAGAAATTCTTGAGGCCACATGGTATTGTATATCTTTGTAAAGTCGGTAGTACCAAAATGTATCAAGATATGAAGCTCGTGTATTGGTGGAGGAATATGAAGAAGGATATTGCTATGTTCTTTTCTTGTCTTAGTTTGTCGGCGAGGTTAAGAGCATAAGAGTCTGGAGGAAATTGTTGTCGGCTCCCAATTTCACGAGAAGAGAAAGTGGGAGCATATTACAATGGATTTTGTTGTGGGGCTACCTAGAACTCCTCCTGGTAATGATTCTATTTGGGTAATCGTTGACCGGTTGACAAAGTCGGCACATTTCCTACCGTACAAGATTCGTACTTCAATTCCCGTTTTGGCTAAGATCTATATGAAGGAAATTGTAAGGCTACATGGAGTTCCAGCTTCTATTGTGTCGGATCGAGATCCTCGTTTTGTCTCTCACTTTTGGAAGAGCTTGCACAAAGCGTTAGGGACCAAACTTGCATCTAGTATTGCTTGTTACCCTCAGAATGATGGACAAAGTGAGAGAACTATTCAAACATTGGAAGATATGCTAAGGGGTTGTGTCTTGGACCTTGGGGAGTAATTAGGAAGGCCATACATATTTGGTGGAATTTTCTTATATGACGGTTAATATTCTAGCATTCAAGTAACATATGAGGCATTGTGTAATTAAATAAATGTAGATCTCATTTATTGGGATGAGGTAGAGAGAAGTTAGTGATAGCTTGAATGATCTAAAGGATATAAAAGAGAGAGATTCAGGTGATAAGAAACGGATCAGAACGGCCTTGAAGCTTGAGACAAAAGAGTTATGCGAGATGTAGAGAAGCCGGCCTCGAGTTTTAACGTGAAGCCGTGTGTTCTTAAAAGTGTCTCACATGAAGTTTTACGAAATAGTTTGGAATGGAGAAAACTTCATACCGATAAGTGGGTCGCACCGAGATATTGGAGAAAGGTTGGAGGTGGCTTACACGAGTCGCATTACATGAAGACTACAGAAGTGCGTGATGTTTTCCGTGTATCCATGTTAAGGAAGTATCTGTATGACCCTGATCATGTGATAGATTATGCACCATTGGATTTGCGGGAAGATTTGACTTATGGAGAGATACCGGTAAATATCATCGATCAAAAGGAGAAAGTCTTGCGTCATCGATCTATTCGTTATGTAAAGGTTCGGTGGCGAAACCACACAGAGAGGGAAGGAAAGTGGGAGTTGGAGGATGACATGAAAGAGAAGTACCCACAACTCTTTGAAGAACAAGGTATGTAAAGTTTAGGGACTAAACTTCTTTTAAGAGGGATGAAATGTAATATCTGGATATTTGTAACAAGTATTTGATTAAATGAATTTCGGAAAGGTTAGACATTGACATGAATTTTAGTTGAGATTACATTATTTTGGGGATAGTTATTATTATAATAGGAAAGAAATTGAGGCCTTAAGAATAAAATATAAAAGGTTGGGGATGAAAATATAATTATTAAAAGATTCAGGGGCTAAAACCTTTAAACTACCCAAATGACCCCTCAACCACGTGCGACACAGTACGTATACACATGCAAGCGATGGTGTTTTTGGGGTGAAATGACTATTTTGCTACACTGTTGTAAGTGTGGTGATTCACGAAATTTATCTTTCGGGGGGTAAAATAGTCATTTTAGTCTTTGGCACTATTTGGGTGTGTGTATATTGGATACAGGTGACCATTCTATGCCCACCAAGCCTCTTATTTACACTGATAAAACCTGATTTTATAAAACAAAACCCATTGACCACTCTAGCGACAAGAAACGATTTGTCCCCTCCGATGCTTGATTAATGCCGGCACCACTACGACTAATGTAACCATAAAATATTTTACCATAATTAATTTATTTATAATTTTGAATTAGCTTTTAAGATTTGTGATTAATAGAATGGATTGGGGCGAATTTATGATTTTTATTATTGATTGATGATTATATGGTTTTGAATTATTGACTTGAATAATTGAAGTTAATGGGTTAGATTTATTGTTGGGTATTAATTATGTTGAGTTAAAATTATAGCTATTGATTATTGAATTATAGGGTGTGAAATGGTGGATTACAATTTTAAGATTTGATTATAGGTTATAGGACTTTTGGATAATAAAGAATATTGGGGTTGAAATGTATAAGGGAGTTGAAAGTATTAAGTAGACTTTTCATCTAATCGAATATTTACCACCTTATATTGTTATTATTACTTAAATTTTGAGGAATTGGTTTGAGACCGGATTGGAGGATCTTGACTAGTAAGTTTCGAGGTGAGTGGTTGTACCCTGTCTAGTTATTTTAATACCTAAAAATATATATTTATAAAATTATTTTTATAAAGAAATGACATTGTAAAATGCGGTTTGAGTTATGATATCTCCTTTTAACTAAAATCTTATATGATTTCTAAATTGGTCAAGCATGAAAATGGTTTATGAAATGAGATATGTTTGAGTTGTATATTTGATATGGGCACACTAATGCGAGATTTTGAACCGTTTATATTTGTTTGATATGGGCACATGGATGCGTGTTTTAAACTGTGTTTTGTGGAGTTTATTTTGATGTGACTTGGCCTTGATCATTATGAGACCCATTGTCATGGGATATCGAGGATTCCCGGAGGTGTGGATTCTAGGAACTTGTGAGGCGGTCGCGTCTGGGGAAAGTGTGATTAGTATCTCGTTAGGGAGAGAAGTCACTGGTTGTCCACCGGGTAGGAGAGGAAATCCTACGTGACTGAGGCTAATACATATTCTTAAATGGAAATCTCGAGATAGGCAAGTTATGTTTGAATAAAGGATACAGGTTTTGGAGGTTCCTACATAACTTAAACATGGTTTTAAATATATGCTTTAATGATACTGTTTTGTTAGCTTGCAAAACTCCTTGGGCACAAATATTTTCAAATGGTTTGATTACACTACTTGTTCATCTAACTTTGTATATTATATATGTATGATATAAATGATTTGAAAGTATTGTATATGTATGTGTGCGGTAGCAGCCATCTGAAGCGAGTTATGATTACTTCTTGAGCTATGGATAGGTGATCCCCACCGGCTACTTCTACAAATTAAGGAATGGATATGAGGTTTGAGTTCAGGTCATTTGGATTGATTGAAATTGTTGTTGGTTTTAGTTTTAGTTGTCCGTTATTTACTTTTGATTTATTGGGATTTATTGTTGTTAAATTAGGCTTTTTATGACTTTAGAACAATTGTTATTCTGAGTTGTACTTTAAGGATTTGGAGTTGTAACTGCGAGGATGTTGCCTCAGCTTTTGAGTATTATGTTTTTGAGATATCTTGAGTATTGTGGGTATGTATTGTGTATGGATGTTCCGACTATTGGGTTAGATGTTCTATTTTGGTTATATTGGAGTTAGTACTGTGTATAGTATGTGCATTTGTTGGAAATCAATGAATTGATTCCGTTTATTATGTCAAGATTCTTGACGATTGTGTATCGGTCGTTCTTAGTTGGGTTAAAATGTGATTGCTCGAACTTAGTGTTCAACTTAGTAATTGTATATTCTTGAGTACGGATACCATGACAATTCATGGCAATTTAAGAAGTTATGAGCGATTCTTTGAATCTTCTTCGTTAATCGTTATAATAATGATAATTGGTCGAAATTATTATTATTATAACTTATTATTATCGAGCCTAGAAGATTAAATACAGCATGTCTGATGACGTTGAAGGTTATATTTCATGTAAGTAAGGAAACTGTATAATTGAGAAATGTATTTCACCGATTACAAAGGAGTTCTACATTTTATGTAGAATATCGATTGAGCAAAATAGAATCAATTAAATAGTTATTTAATTGGTTAGAATGAGCCTAGTATTTATCGATAAGCTTGAAAGATTATTGATATTGACTCGTGCTATTTAATTAATCTAATTAAATAGTTAGGCTAAATTAACTTAACTCATTGAGTCTTGAACTAATAGAGTTAACAAATTATTATCTTAGCAGGTTCGCTTTATCGAGAACTTTGTTTTTAACTTTAACACTAATATAAAATAGCTTTAGGGTTTTTATGACGCAAGTTTTAGAAAAATATTTTCATAAAAAACCTAGGTAGCCGCCCTCTTTTGGCGAAATTATAAAAATTTTTAGGTTGAAGCCTCTCTGGTGTGGACCAGCCCAGAGATCTCATCACGATTGATATTGCAACGAGGCTGAAGGAAGTCAAATTCACGTTGTGAATTTGAAGCGTGTGGTTTTGGTGGAATTTCTGCATTGCTTATTTGTAAAATACTTTGTTCATATAATTATAATTATATGTTTTTGTATAATAATATAGTAAGCACTTTAAGATCACTTGGAGATTATAGTTTGTATTTATCTTTAAATATGTCAGCGTAATTTTCCATCATGCCCTTCTGGTTGAAATCTGAGCAATGCGCATGTTCTTCGGGAGAGTCGGTGTAACGGCTTTGAGTTGTTGTTACATCTAATATCTGCATATTTCAACACTCCCAACTTGTCCTTGGGCCGATTACTTATAACGGTCTTCATTAACGATTATCTTAAAACAATCCCGCTTGCGCTCGATTTCTAACAGTCAAGCTATGGTAAGATTTGTGTCACCAAACTCATGCATCTATTTTTTTTCTTGGGTGTATGAATTAATGTGATTCCATTACTGTATTGGAGGTGCGCACCATAATCACCATTAAATCTACAGGAGACTCTAATCCCAGCGTTATATCGGTTGTACAAATTCCATCTAGTGTACAAGATTTCAAAACTATACTTGTAATATCTGAAAACTCAAGTCTTTTATAATCACAATATTCTGAGCGTTTGATGAGAGTCGAAATCATTACTTATGTAAAGTGAAATCGAAGGGTCACTCTTAGAGTAGCCATTCCGCAGGCACTCTTGGGTAAGCTCTTCTACAACTCCAAGACTTTAGGGGTCATTATGAAAGGTAGCTTGCACAAATAAGAATCACATTGCAATTGTGATACAAATTAGATAACTCGAGATACACTAGTAAATACCGAGATATGACAATTTAGGTATTAAATACACCTTTAAACTTCTGATATACGCCTATAGCACAAGGATATACATATCTGGGATATAATAGTGTTTAGAACATAAATAGGTAACAACAATTGTATACGAGTGAATAAAAAGAATATTACGTTCATGCTTACATCTTAAGTGTCGTAGATCGTTTGTCTAGCAACAACGAAATCAAAAGCCGCATTCCAATATTGCCATCTTAGAAGTCTTGGAGTAGGTTCCCAATACTTCTAGCCAACACAAAGGCATACTCAGGCATCAAACACTTAAGAAAACATCCCTCCATAACGAAAGGAAAAGTGACCATCTTAAGATGGATGACATCGAGGTTTTCTTTCCCTGAGGCCCTGGAGAACATGTGAGCCTAGTCCTTAAGAAACTCCTCGTAGACCAATCTATGCCATAGATAGTTGTTGACCAATTATAGATCATCCACCAAGCAGATGGCCTTGTATGAGAAATATTATTTGGCTCTTTCACAAGCACCATGTTGTGAATGATGTACAACACCCCAAACTTCATAATGTTGTCACTATTTGGATCATTGATGACCTGCGTTCAACAACTTAAAGGTGCAGCGATTAGGTTGTTAGTGTCCAAGAATAACCAAAATGGAGTCTCGGTTTCTTCATCATAAACTGGGTACTATCCAAATGACAACCCGGTCGGGCCCCGAGATTCGGTGGCTAAAGATTGTAATTATGGCCAGACATAGAAAACTTGAGGTTGTGTTTTGAGGGAATGTTATTTGTCTTTACTTCTCCCTCACAGTCATAGCGCCGAGGGGTAATGTCTACGTATGTACATGGAACTTTCTCGCTTATACGAAGTCCTGAGGATATTCTTTACTCGTTTCTAAGATAGTTTCCATGACTAAGGAAGTTGTGTACTTCCTGGAGACACCTCAATTTAGCCCTGTTATTAACGTTGATTTTAGATATACTTGCAATGCATTTTAGAAAAACAGTTAGCTTTGTCAAGCATGCAAAAAAAGTGTGTAATGCAAGTGTATATGAATGTATACCAGTACATATGAGTGCATATGAATGTATACAAGTACACAAGAGTGCTTATGAATATATACCAGTACATACAAGTGTATACGAATGTATACAAGTGCATACAAATGTATCTCTAAAAATTAATCTCAAATTGACAAAAGTCAAAAACTGTCAAAGATTTAATGAATCGAAATCAAAAGCGAAAGAAAAAAAAAAATCCAAAGTCTTAATTTTGAAAACATCAAACTTTTGAAAACAAATAGGTAAGAAAAAAACTAATTTTTTTTACATATATCCACTACATCTCTAACAAATATGTCAAATAGGTAAGAAAAAACTAAAAATGTAAGTATAACAGGTAGAAGAAATAAGAAAACAAATATGATAAAAATTATAGTCAAATTTTTTCAAAATACTAGAAATGTCCAGATTTATAACAATGAAGTTGTCGAAAAGGCACATGCAAGCAACAAAACACCAAAAAATAAAGTTAAAAAACTTACTGGGTATGGAGGTGAGAGTGAAAAACTTGAAACTTTTGTATTGTGACCGTCAATTGGTGAGGGTGGACGAAAGAAGACTAAAAGTGAAGGAAGATTTAGAGAGAAAAAGATGATTTTCTTTCACAGACTAGCAGCGATAGCTGTTGAAAAAAAAGTTCAACGGTTGAAAGCTTTGCTGATGACTAGTTGATAAGAGTATGAATCTATAATTGTATTAAGTGTATTTGGTAAAATTCAACGGTTGAATCTAACTGAAGTGGACCCAATAAGTTGTGATAATCGGCTTTTCATTGGGCAGTGGTCTTCGGCTAAAGCTGATAAGGGGTGTGATGTCGGGCTTCATTGTACATAATGATAGCATTTGAGGTTTGAAACTTTGTTTTTATTGGTCCGTTTAATATTGGAGATTTTTATCCTATTTCAATTATTTGAGATCAATTATTTCATAATAAATTATTTTTTAAAAAAGAAAATTATACCAAAATTTATTATTTTTTGTACTCTATAAATATAGACTTGGTTCATTTGATTTGGATACAAAAAAACATTTTTAGCAATACAATTATTCTGTTATCATTCACCAAACTCTTGTTTTTAATTTTTCAATATATTTTAAGTGAAATGAATCATAACAATAACCATTTCAATATTAAAATAAATTTCGTTTTTAAAAAATAATGAAAAACAAATTATTTAAGAGTTAATTATTTTTATTTAATTATAAACGATAATTGTTATTATTATTTAATCATAAAAATAAAGAATATAAGTAAATAAGAATATGAGATAAAAATGATGGGGTAGGATGTTGAATTGTATTAAACAAAACCATTGTAGAGTGTAAAAGTGGAATGATTGTTAAATTATTATGTAGAAGAGAAATAAAATAATGTGGAGTGCTGGAATTGAAAAAGAGGATGTTAAAAATAAAAAACATTGTAGATAGTCTAAGAGTAAATGGTGGAAAATGAAAATGTGGGATGGTTTGGGCGTATTATGGGATATTGTGTAGGGGTAAAATTATCTTTCAAGGGTGGAGGAGGGGGTTTGCTATGTCATCAAAAATTTGGGATGGATGATAAAAAGATTGATAAAAAAAATAGTCAACATGTGCTAGATACATAAATTTCTCCATTTACATTACCACTAATTGTCTCTTTTCACAAGTTTGGTATAAATTCTTCCACAAAATCTAGAATTCTCAAGAGTGGAGCAAGATGATTGTTGAATCTATCAAGGATAATTGCGAAATATTTTAGTTTCCAGCTAGTGTTACGTTGTTTTATGAATCTTAATGATGTTTCAATTAGCTTAATTCAATGTATTGTAATATTTGTATTTTGAACAAAGGTCCGATAATTTCTATTAATACTATGCATTACTTATATAAAAAAAACTCACTTCTTCAACAGTAAGCAAGAAAAGAAAAACTAAGAGCATTTTCAAAGGCAAACTACTGCATCATAAACTAAACTAAACTAAACTAAACTAAAGGAACTTCTCACAAGTCAGGTAAGTTCCCCTTTGTTCATAAACTTTATCAAGAAAAGCCTGCACAAATGATGATATTAAACTTGATTTGGCGGGCACGTCTCTAGCGTCAGATTGATGTGGTTATTTAGAAAGAGTAGTGTTGCTGAATGGCTTTGATATTCAACCCCTTCAGCCTCACCACTGACTCGACATGACCCTTGAGCGTGTGGAGCTCTCGGAGCCTGCAATGACGACTTAGCTGATGAGTTATGCTGCAGATTCAAAGTAAAAGATTGAATAATGCTGAAGCAACTAGATCATACCTTGCCATTTCAGCTCTTTTCTTGGCTTGTTCAGCAATCTCGGACATTTCTCTGTAATCGTTGTTATCCTCGAAGAGGGTACCAGCAGTAGCAGCAGATGTACCAGGTGGATGAAGTCCATGCAAACTCCTCTGATGAACTGCCCATTGAGCCTCTCTCTCGCCTTTACCATAATCCTTCTTGCTTGTGAAAGCGGTCTATTTCAAAAGAAATTACAAGACATGTAAATCACATAGATAAAGGATATAAAGGGATTAAAAAGAAATGGAGGGCTCTGGGCCTCTGGCAAGACTACACTGACCTTGTTCTCAATCATGTTGTTCCATGCCTTCCCACTCTGGATGAAACGAATGGCAAACTTCAGGATGTCGAGTGGTATGTAAGTGACAATACTGTATAGCCAGATTACTCCAGCCCATCCCCAGCCGCATCCTTTAATTCTAGCGAATTCCCAGTTGGGGTATACTGCTATGAGAGTTGCAACCTGAAGATTCACATTTTTGGTAATTTATATGAATGATTATTATATGTAGAGAAATAATATAGCTTAACAGAACAGCCAAATTCATAAGGCGTGTTGCCTTCCTACTTAAAAAGAGACTTACCAACTGAGCACCCATAAAAGCAGCCACTAACAGAAGTCCGGGACGTTCTCTGAAGGACCAACTGCGTGAACGAGTCACGAAAATGAGAGCCTGACTAATTATGCTCACTTGAAGATATAATGCAGCCATCATCTCGTGCTTACTACCATGCAGAGATCTTACTCCAAATTTGTCCTGCATTAAAGTCAAAGAAGTAGTATATCAATAAATTTTACACGTTGAACAATTGAAAATCCAATAGCATGTAAGTTAAAGTTCTGACATTTAATCTGAGATGAGGTTGTCAAATATTAAAAATGAAAATAAAAAAATCTTTGCAATGGGGAGTATATTTCGGTAGAAGACAAGTTGTGCTATCTTACCGAGAAAAAGTCTGTAGTATTCATTAACCAGAAGAAAATAACAGTCATCAATGCTTGGTAACCACCAAGGACAATGCCGGTGGCGAAAATTTCATTCAACTTCCAGCTGTCTGGTAAAGGAGATGGCTTCACTCTATCCTTAGAGATTGTCATAATTGTTCCTAAACATCATTAGCATTGTTATGAGTGGATAGACAAAATTGTAGTGAACCAAATAAGGTACAAAAACTTATGCGATAGCATACCATCATTGAGGATAGCAATGATCAAGACCATGAATGGAGAGAAGTCAAATTTCCATATTAAATTAATGAGTAGGAAACCAGCCTGCAATAAAGGAACCTTCAGAGTAAGAAAACATGAACTATAACGGTTGTGTGCAATTTACTTGAAGTTTGCAAATTTTACTTACCACTATACGAATTGTGATTGATACTGCGTATATCTGCTCAGACAAGTTAAAACAGGTAAATTTTAGCCACCGAGAAGGAGAGAAATCAGTTATGACTATAAACAGAAATATGAACAACATACTGTATAATTTTTCATCCTCTGAAAAATAGCTCTACTGGTTAGGACTGCACTTATAATGACGCTAAGTCCTGGTTCAGTGAGCACAATGTCAGAAGCCCCTCGGGCAGCATCAGTGGCATCAGCAACTGCAATTCCAATATCGGCCTTCTTCAAGGCTGGGGCATCATTCACACCATCTCCTGTCATTCCAACAATATGCTTTCTCTCCTGCAACTTCTTCACAATCTCGTATTTGTGCTCTGTTTATTAAAAGTGGAGAGTTTAAAAATCCTTCTTATAAAATTTGACAAAAACATATTTTCATTTTGAAATTAAAGAATAATGCAAACTACCTACATAGCATATTATGACTACTGTCCAGGTCCGAAAAGTTCCAAATAGATTGCTAACTAATTCTGAGTTTACCAACAATGATTAAAAAATTTACAATTATTTATTATTATATAAATTTTTTATGTATATTTTAGAGGGTATAAATAGGTTATTAAATGTATAGCTTAAGAACGAAGATACTAAATCACTACTGATTTTTATTATGTTAATTTTTCTAAAACAGCACTAATGCTTGTTGTATTTGTTATTATCAGTTTATGAAGAAAATATCAAATAATTCCAAATATTAAGTATGTTTTCCTTCTTCACATGAGTGAAGAAATCGCTTCTCTTTTTAATCAATGAAAAGAAATGCAATACCACAAGCTCTTCGTTTCTAGTATAGAATATCTTAGAAAAAAGAAGAAGAAATCAAAAGAGCGATTTGCCAATTTCCTTGCTCAAAAGGCATAAAAACAACTTACCTGGAAACACTCCAGCAAAACCATCAGCCTTCTCAATTAGTTCTTCTACCGGAAGACTTTCTATCGACTCATCCTTGTGTTGACCGAGTAAAGAAGCAGAAGGGTACATGTTTATTCCCATTCCAAGTCTGCGCCCGGTCTCCTTAGCAATGGCAAGTTGATCACCTAGTTAAAAAATAGTCATTAGATTGAGTGGGTGACCCCTGAAAGAGAAAGATAATGAAGTAGTGTTAATTACCTGTGATCATCTTCACATTTACACCAAGATGGAGAGCCTCGCGAATGGTTTCTGCACTATCATGTCTGGGAGGATCAAATAAGGGTAGCAAGCCAACAAATTGCCATGGACTTCCTTCAGCATCCTTCGATTCTTCAGGAACTTCCTGCAAACATTCATTATTTGGTACGTTTGACATCTTAAATGAGTTGGACAAAACCCAAACATCTGGAACAAATATTTACAAGCTACAACAACAAACCTGTCTTGCAACAGCCAACGATCGCAATCCACGATCAGCATACTTGTCAATGATGTCATGAACTTTTCTCGTCAAGTCCTCATCGCAGTTGCAGAGGGTCAAAATCTAACGAATTGAAAGTAACAAAAAAAACACTTAGCAACAAGTTTAGGTGGTAAATTATATAGGATGAAGCTTTATGAAGAATGTAAGCATACATATATATTACCTGTTCCGGGGCTCCCTTGCTGG
Source organism: Lithospermum erythrorhizon (assembly GCA_019722365.1). Taxonomy (NCBI): domain Eukaryota; kingdom Viridiplantae; phylum Streptophyta; class Magnoliopsida; order Boraginales; family Boraginaceae; genus Lithospermum; species Lithospermum erythrorhizon. Next base: position 242,151 of record JADFUC010001332.1, on the reverse strand, counting down.
CACGATGCCAATTGTCATTGTTATCGATGTAGGTTAAAGCAGTCCTCTTGTCCACTGGATTAAAGGGGAAGAAATGCACCTCCCTAATGCCAGCTCGGGCCTAAAAAAATGTTTGGTCAGATCAAGTACTTTTCATAATCTATCCATATTCAAAGCCTAAAGGCTTGAATTTCCGGTTACACAAGGATAAGAAGTTATTCAAAAGAACCTCAAAGAATCATGGAGAAGTCAGTCAAAAATCGCTGCAACAGGTATTCAGGTAAGTAAAATTCTCTTACTAAATATGTCCATACTTTTGTTATTCAGATATAAAAATGTATTCATATATGCAATTTTAGAAGATGAAAAATTGAAAATAATAGTTCAAGAGCTTTCCTAAATAGCCAACAAAACAGTATTAGGATTTTTCACAAAGAAAGCAAGACATGTAAACATAGATTGACTGAAAAATTAAATAGAAGAAAACATCTTTTGATTAAGAAATAAATCCTGATAATTCAAACTTAGTTTTGATGATTTAGCAGCAAAACTTAAAACCAACTATATTAGACATGCAATCATATTTCATTTATGAAATAGTCTGACTAAGTTAGATACATGCCTGAGGCTTACATAACTGATATGAAAAATCTATTACTCCGTAGAAAATATAAAATATACAGATAGCTAGTTTATTAAAAGACTTGAAGCAAATAAAAGATTACTTACCTCCTTTGGATCAGCAAGCATTCCCACAATGGCTGTATCTATTGCATCCTGATTTTCAGTTCTAGAAGCCCTTGCAGCGAGAAGCATCACATGTTCCTTATCTAAACCCTTATCAAAAACCTCAATCAAGTTCTTATCGACACTCAATTTGTTTAAGGTCAGAGTTCCAGTCTTATCACTGCAAAGGATATCCATGCCAGCCATTTCCTCGATTGCAGTCATTCTCTTGGTGATGGCACCTTGCTGAGATAGCCTGTGAGACCCAATAGCCATAGTGACCGACAAAACTGTGGGCATAGCAATGGGAATGCCTCCAATCAAGAGAACAAGAAGATTGTCAATCCCATCCCTATACTTTCTGTGTTGAATAATGTACATCACTATTATCTCAATTACCATCCCTATTATAATGGAGCATATGCAAAAGTTCCCGATAGCTGTGAGCACTTTTTGGAAGTGCCCAACTTGGTTGGTGCTGTCAACAAGATGTGCAGCCTTTCCGAAGAAAGTATGCACACCAGTAGCAATGACAACAGCTTCAATCTCTCCTTGCTTACACGTAGAACCCGAGAAAACCTCATCATAAGAACTCTTGGAGACTGGGAGCGACTCTCCAGTAAGGGCAGATTGATCAACCTTTAAAGCATCTCCTTCAAGGAGACGAGCATCAGCAGGTATGATATCTCCAAGTTTGATGCTAATGATGTCTCCGGGAACCAAAATGGAAGCTTCCTGCTCACTCCAACGTCCATCTCTGAGAACCTATAACAGGACAATAAATAAAAACAAGAAGTTAGTAAGTATAACTAATAAACTCCATAATAACAAACCATGAAAAGTGATAGGTTTTTTCTAAGTCTAAGAGCATGCCTTAGTCTTGGGAGCCAGACCGGCCATAAGAGCTGCAGCGGCATTTCCAGCATTGTTCTCTTCGATGAAACTGATGGTAGAGTTGATCACAAGCAAGACAATAATACCAACAAAGTCTTGCCAATCTGGAGGCCTTCCACCTCCATTTGCAAGCGCGATCGCCATAAGAGCTGCAGCTTCCATGACCCATGACAGAGGATTCCACATGAAACCAAGAAACTTCAGAAACTTACTCTCCTGAAAAAATCAGGAAAAAACATAAATATTGTTAACAGATTCAAGAACTTAATTAACATATTCAATAATCATTTGTTCTTTAAGTATGATATGATAACCTTTTTCTCTTCCAATTTGTTGGGGCCAAATATTTCAAGCCTGGAGGCTCCTTCAGCTGAGCTTAGACCTTCTCGGTCACATTTCAGTTGTCCAAACACTTCTTCAATTGGTACTTTTTCCTGCAAATCAATAATTAGAAAAATTTAGTCATGTTAATCAACATTACCAACGAATCAGAAATTTTATATAGATGTGAAGGTTATATTATACAAATAAAGAAAAATATAATAATTTAGGAAGTGCGAACAACTAAATTTTTTTAATAATAAAAAATTAATTTTCGAAATTTTAGGGAGAATACTCCCCACACCCCTTATTTCTTCCAATGCATGTATGCATATAAATAGTACAACCTCCCTATAATTTGAAGCTAGTTTTTAATTTATGATAAGTAGTTTAGTAGTTAGATTCTTAAACTGAGTTTACAAGGTAAAGGGTGTCTATAAAAGATGAACTAGTTCAATTTAAAAACTAAATGATATCCTATTAAATAAGCTAACTAAACATAATGTAACTATGATAAACAGATTAAATCTAATCATCCAACAAAATAATTTAATGTAAGTTAGGACAATGAAGTTGAGTACTTAAAAATAAATAACTCAAACATAACGGAGCCAAAGAATTTGATATTTGACTTTCCGTATTGATTAAGGATTGAATTGACTTAATTGACTTCGATTATTAAATTCACTAAATATGGAAAGTATACAAATGAATGCGTTAATGCTATTACTCGTCTACTTATAAAATATAAACATGAAATAGTTCGACTTTTAAGCCCACGTTTTTTTATAAAAGATAAAACTTCATTAACCTGTGCTATACAACTTTTAAACCCAGGTTTATTTTTATTTTTTACAAAAGAGAAAAATTCATTAAATTGAGCTATTCATGTAAATACTCCCTCCATCATAAAAAAGATTGTCTACTTATATTTTGATAATTGATTTTTAAAATTTTCAATTCAAATCTTTTTATATACGGAGTACGTTTTATTATGTTTGATGAACACTATATCAATAATATATGATCAACATATTTAACTATTGACATAGTAATTTTATTGTATCTAAATTAAAGTTGTCTTGAGATAATGAAATTGTTAATTTTAATCATTAAAAATTGGTCAATAATTTTTATACTTCGAGTGATAATGATACTTCATTCCTAGTATAAAAATGGATAAAAAATAACAAATGAATAAAATATTAATATATCATAATAATAAAATAAAGTATAAAAATCATTGTCCTATTAATTAAACTAAATTGGGAGTAATAGTTTATGGATGGAGGTAGCATATAACGAGTGATAAAATAAAAAGAATATAGGACAATGTTCGTGCAGTACTGGGAATAATAATATATGGAACAAGTTGAGTTTTTATTAAAAGTGTAATCGTGCTTTCGGCTCATAGATTCATATCCACGAAGGTAATCACGAAATGTACGCAATTGTTCAAGTTTTTGTTTTTATTTTTACTATGTCAGTGAATTCCATAAATAATATCTTTAATAAAGTATTAGCTAAAAATGAAACAGAGCAAAATATAGTGAGACTTTGTTTTTATTCAAGCAATACATCAGATTTGTTATTTCCTGTTTAGATACATATATATATAAATTTTATATGAATCAACATTCTATTCCAAATAAAAAATAATACATTTTTCACTTATTATAACACAATAAATGTTAACACGTATATTAAGATTTAAAACTAGACAATCTTTTAGGATGGATATATTAACATATAAAATGTCAACATATTTTATTATTGGGCAGTAAGACTTTTGGCTCACTTCTTTATTAACAGAAGAGGCCGTACCGTATGGTCGTTCTTTCAGAATTAATTAGTTAAGATGGGAGACTAAACATAATCTAATTAATGTCTTCTCAGTTCTCATAGTCATAAATTGAAAATGATGTACCATTAACAAGTAGTAACATATTCTGGACCAATAAAGGTAAATCGATGTTACGCCAATTGTCATTTAAACTATTACTGCATTTTTCCGAATTGGATGGTTTTCTTTTCTTTTCTAGACCTGAGATACTACTAATATCTTTGACATATTTAAATCATATTAACGTAAGATGTGGAACAACAAAGAATAATGAATATAGAAAAAAGTATAGGTCAAAACATGATGACACAAACACACATCATACTCTAAATGTATAGAATGAAATAGTTTCTTATTTTTTACGTGCGAAACAATAATTCTGAAAATAACGCTGCAACATGCTCTGGTGAAACTCAACTATTATTCATTATTACCTTTATCCCTAATAGTATTATTTAGTTTGCCCTATTATGTGTAATAAATAATGTTACAAGTACTATATATATTATCATATAGTACAGTATATGTTATCAAATATGAAACAATGTATGCTAAAATATTGTGCTCAAAACACAATAAAAAGATAAACAATTTATTGGGATAATTTTAATATATACAAAATAATTACAAAGTAAAGTATACATTTAAAAAAGAAGGGTGATATATTTATTACCAGATCAACAATGTCGTTTTTTATCTCTTCAAGGCTGAGATTAGACTTGGCAGCCATGTTTGGTGCACCAGAACAGAAGAACCGAGATTTTAAATTAAAAAAAATTGATTATAGGGTTTAAATAAATTATTAAGTATATATATAATAGAGAGAGGTAATAAAGTGGATGAAAACTATAATAAAGAGATTGATGATAGGTGTCTACTGTTTTAGGTGTGAAATATATTACCTAGATATAATTGAAGAAAAATAATTAATTCCTCTTCATATAGGACTCCTTTGTGCTCCTCATACATACCTCAACAACCTCTGAATAGTTTCATCTTTCTTGTTAGTATCTGAGTTTTGTTTTCACTTATTACTCTACTTCTTTAGCTATAATAACCCTAAGTTTTGAAATAATTTATAATTATTCCTTCAAGGATTTGTGTTTGTATCTATCATCACTTATCTTTATAAAATTATCAAATAATTCATATTTTAAAATTATTCATTTAAATACACATCGTTAACTATTCCATTAAATCTAAAACGTTGAGAACAAATGTATGTTACAAGTATGTTTGCAGGAGTTTAAGATTCATCGAAAAATGGCAGTTTCGAAATAGGAGTGATTAAATGTTGAATTTAGATAAACATGTATGATCGATCCAACACTTACCCTTAACTTCACACTTTAAAAAAAAATGGATAATTATACTTGATCTTATCTTTTTGGTGATAGATTTATTTTTAGAAACTTTTTAATTGTGTGCAAAATATTTATGGTTACGTTGCTTTCGCTAATTATGAATTAGGGATGTTTAAGGCCGAGGTTGAATTCCTCATGAGACCAATTCATTTTGTTGATGTATAATATGTAGATGAACGATTTCATGGGATTGGATATTTAATACAGAAATTGTTTAGAATTTAAGTCTTGTTTAAATATAAAATTTTGTTTATATATGAATTCACATCAAAATATTTTAGGTTAATGATTTTTATATTTTACTATGTGATAATGGCACTTACTTTTAGTGTAAAAATTGATAAAAAATAACAAAGGAATGGAGTGCCACAATCAAAATTTGGAGTGTAAAAATCATTAGCCATATTTTATCATTAATTAATGATGTTCTCTCTCCTATTATCATTGGTTGATAATGTTATACTCATATATCTTATTATCTGAATAAAGTACTTTTGAGCTAAGCTAAACCAAGTGCCTTGCTCGGGGCTCGACTTTTGAAGTTTTTCGTAGAAAATTAAAAATAAATGTCGTTAAACATTTTCAGTGCATATTTAGTCCAATTTTTCCTAATATATCCCTATTAATTAACATTGAGACTCGCTTGTATTTATTTTATCTACCCAATCCTATTAGTGCTCTTAACTCATTTTTATCATTCCTCATACACAAATGACTACTTTATTATATTAGGATCATTCTATTGGCACTTGATAACATCAACACACCTATTTATGTTTTCATTAATTAAGGGCTCAAATGTAAAAGTCTACATGTTACTCTCTAAGTTTTTTATTTGTCATTCTAACTAAAATTTCTTGTTTCTTTTTAGTAGTCATTTTACACTTTCAATGTATTTTCATCCAATTTTTTTTTCAGTTGTATCCTTAGCAATTTAACATTAAACATGAGTTACTTATCTTTCTTCTTTAATTCATTGTCTACTTCATTTTCAACATAAAGTAGTCAAAAGTAAGGAGAAATGTACATTAAATAACCAAAAAATAAATATTTAGTGGATAATAAATGAAGTACATACATGTAAATCTAACTATTTTCTTAATCCATATGCAAGTATTTAGAATGACAATAACAAAAAAAAACAAAGTACTCCCTCCATCTTTTTATCTAAGACCCATTTACTTTTGTACAAAGTTTAAGAAAAATTCAAACACCACAAATAAAGTTTTCCCTTCAATTTTTCTTATTTAATTTGATATAAAATGGAAACCAAAAAAGAGATTTATATTTTGGAAAAATAGTCCTTAGAATTAAAGGATGGAGGGGTATTAGTAATATGAAAAAATCTAGAATATGACAAGTCTTGAAAATGGATAAAGTAATAAAATAGCAATTTCCATAATTGATCATCTCAAACATAATGACTTGGATTGAAGCATTACTTCATAGTTTAACTGCCATTTTCTCTTTCTTATTCTTTTTCTTTCTTCCTTCATTTGGGTAGAAGCATGTGTGATAATAGAAGACTGCAAAACTCCCCAATGAATGTACATTACAATCTATCCTACCATGTTTTGTGAGTTCTAATAACTACAACGAATAGCATGCAGATTAGTGAAAACATGAAGTTTTCTTTGACCATTTTTCAAACTATTTCCATTCTATTAGAGTGGTCTCCTTTATGAAAAATTGTACAATAATAATGACTTGCTTCCTCATTTTAACAACATTTTTCACATTTTCCCTCTCATACTACATAGAGTATTTTTCACTAGTGTATATGCAGTTTATTAGGAATAAACATAGATCATCAACAATCTTCTCCATTACACAAATGATAATCAAGAAACTTTAATAAGCATAAATCTTTTAAGTAGGAGAAACAAATCTACCATATAGACTACTGAGAGAATGCAACAAACATTTTCAAATAACTAAACTCATTGAAAAGAATGAACAACAAAAGAACAATCAACCTTAAAGAACATCAAATCAAAAAATCAAGAACCTAACACCAGATCCCTTTAATTGCTTATATAAGAGCCACTCTCATACCTATGATCAACCTCGTAGAAATCCGTTTTGGTCTCGGAAGCAGGCAGCAAGGAAATTCCAGATAATGATTGAGATCCTTGGGCTGAAAATTTCACATAACAAAAGATTTCAAGATCTTCTCCGCCATCATCATCACCAATCTCAATGGGCATCCGCACCCTCAACCTACCAGGGTTACCTTTCAGTGGTATCTCTTCAACTTGCCATTTCAGTTCCTTCTCTGACCTATTCAAGATGGCTTTTGGTGAAACCTTCACAAGGGTTGGATCTACCGGCAGTTTTAGGACAATTGTCACATTACTTAGAGGTACTAACAAATCTGGGTTCGATACATATTGGATCATTCTGCGGTAAAGACCGCTCGAGGAGCGTTTGACAAGCCTAACCCGCAAAGGAAGAGGAGTCAAACGAGGAAATGGCGTACTTGATGGTGGTATAGGTTAGGTGGAAATTCTGACTGGACATGAAACATCCCATTACCAAGACTGCTAACGGAAGATTGATGAACAGCAAATCGTTTAACAGCACCAGTACCATCAACTTTGAAGGAAAACTCAGTTTCCTTTTCATCAGAAGAATTAGGTGGCATAGTCTTTAAATAGACTACACCCTTCAATCCTACCCTAGCGAGCAACGATTCTCTAAACTCCGCGCTTATCTCCTCTACGATATACATTTCTGGTCCCTTCATCTTTTTAACAAGAACATCCTCAAGATTGCCCACCGGCACCACTATGTCGGCATTGCATCTTTGAATTGGTTGTTCGGTAGTATTAAGAACTTAGAGTCACTGAGTCCCTCACCTTCTTCCAACTTCTTGGATCTACATACTGAGACACATCAATCCGCCACAGCATCCTAAAACCTTCAAAATCTTCGCGAGTAGATCGTCATTATTAAACTCAATCCCACCATAATTCCCTTCAAAGCCTTCAACTTTCAATGTGAGTGACTGGAGTAGGCTGCCCTTGAACAGCAATGTGATCACGTCGACCACAGCAATTGCTTTGCAACATCTGAAAATCCCTGTTCCTTATCCTTTTTGAATCCATCCACCAAAGATTCTGGCTGATTAAGTTTATCACTAGCCGCAAATGGGTCTTGTTCAACACCTTCACTCTCATCTAATTTATTCTGATCCTTCTCATCACCCATCAAAATAGTAGTGGAAGCCACCTCGTCCCCAGCCTGCAACGTCTCCTGAGGTAACTCAAACAAAGCATTCGAAAACGACACCACACCCCCCTCATGCTCAGCGAATGCCCTCCGTCCCCAACTATCTGCCCCCCTGATCTTATTCTCGGTATGGATTGCAGAATGCACCATCTTAGCAATCCCATCCCCGTGCATGGACGCCAACATAGCCGCCAACCTAATATTAACCCCCACCGAAACAATATCAGCGCCATATAAACCTCAGTATACTTAACTGCAACCTCCCCGTAGCATCAACTTAGGCATGCGGTAACCCACAGTACTTCTTGGCTTGATTAACAATACCAATACACTCAAACACATTGTTACAAACACTCTCCCTATCATTATCATCAGCAGTAGTAACACCAAGAACATAAATCGAATTCACAAGACGATAAACAACACGGTACCTGAAGAAGAAAGTTAAATCAACTAATTACAAAATCAATACCAACCTTCAATCAACTAATGATGAAAAAAAAGAAATAAGATGAAGAGTATTAAATATCCTTATTTTTAATTTACAAAGCTTATAAATGTAGAATAATCTAACATAAGAAAAAGCACCCACAATAAATTAAGTTACAAATAAAAAGATTACTTTTTTCTTTCTAAAATATAAATAAAGGGCCACTGTCTTTCAAGATCACTCACTTATGAAAAATAATCCAATTCAACCACTCTTGTTCAAGACCACTCAAACTACGAAAGTTGGATTATTTTTCAAACACTCTCATTCAAGACTATCTTATTTCTATCACCAATATAAAAAAAACACTCAAACCACGAGTCATAGAAATGGATTATTTTTCAAACACACTCTCGTTCAACAACTTCTTATTTCCATCACCAATGTTAAAAAATCACTCCAACCACGAAAGTCATTAAAATGGATTATTTTTCAACATATTCTCGTTGAACCATCTTGAATTCGATAAACAAATGTTAAAAAGTCCCTACGACACAAAGTGATCGAAGTGGGTATTTTCAACCGTTTTACTCTCTTTAAAGACCATCATCTTATTTCGATCACCAATGTTAAAAACTCACTCCAACCACGAGAGTCATCGAAGTGAATTATTTTCAGAAGTCATTCTACTCTTGTTTAATACTACCTTATTTCGATCACCACACATTAACATCAATATGCCCCAAAGCCTCTCTTCTCAAACCTAAGCGGGATCACGTAGGTCGGATAGTAACACAACCTTATTTTTCAAAAACAATCACTCAAACCATGAGACTGATCGAAGTGGATTATTTTTCAAACCTCATTCTACTCTTGTTTAATACTACCTTATTTCGATCACCACACATTAACATCAAAATGCCCCAAAACCTCTCTTCTCCCACCTAAGCGGGATAAGAGGTGTCAAATACTAAGCGACCTTATTTTTCAAAAAGAATCACTTAAACCACGAGACTAATCGAAGTGAATTATTTTTCAAATGTCTTTTAATATTACCTTATTTCGATCACCACATATTAACATTAACATCTACATGCCACAAAGCCTCTCTTTTCCCACATAAGCAGGGATAACGGGGTCAAATAATATGCAATCTTAACGATAAAAAACTGATACCTCCATTCCACACCAACAATGACTTGTCCCGACGAGGCAGCCGAGAGAAGTGTCGTCATGTCGACGATGAGGGTGAAACGGAGATTCTTGATTATTGGGGTTGCGTTCTTGAACCTTTAAAGCTGAAAAAGCCAAACGGGTCTCACGGAAAGCTGAAAGAGCCATAAGGGCACGTGAAGGTGGGAACCATTCTCGAGATTGGAGAAGAATATCAGGTCCATTTGCTGGTTGAAGAGCTAGTGCCAAACACGACATTGTTTTGGGACAATCAAAATATAGTTGGGTTGATAGGTTTTTCTTGAAAGAAGATTGTTATTTGCGGATGGGGCTGTGAGATCAATGAGCAAAATTTACGTATTTGGTTTGGATATTTTAGAACCTTAACCCAAATCCACCCATTACCATAAAATATTTGGTTTGGAATTTACATTTTTTGAAGAATAAATGGTTTTTGAGTTGATTCATCGGAATCACGAGAAGGCGATGGTGTGAGAAATGGCAGACTGCATTGTTTTAGTTCTTTTTGGTGCTAAAAGTTAGATTCAATTGAAAAGTTCGGTTGACGTGTAGTTGAATATTAATTTTGGATTTGATCAAATATTAACCGAATGTTTAGTTTAGAAAAAATCAATTTTTATTTTATAATGTTTCAAAAAGAAATTGACTTGTTGGTACTACTTTGAATCTGTGATTCATTCGAATTACAATCTAATATTTAAATTCGTTCAAATCTCGAATCCAAGTATGATTGTTGGAGGTGAAAAGAACCTTAATTAATAGAAAAAGTTCTACTCGTTTACAACACTCTAGTGCGTTTTTTCTGAGTGATCAACGAAAGATTGGTTAGGCACATAACCAAAATTTAACACAATTAATCATCGATCCAGCGTGCAAATAGTATGTCTCGTTATGCTGGCAAGAATACTCTCGCTTCTTTACGAGCTTTTTTTGGTAACTCCAACTTTATAATATTATTACAATATAACTATTCATGATGTTCTCAATACATAGGGTTCAATTTTATAAAACATGGAGGTACAGAAAAAGGCAAGAAGATGAGGTAGATGATATTTTCCGTCGTTATAAGAAAGAATTTGTTTTGTTTTTTTTCCAAAACCTTTCATGATTAATCCCTCTTTATTTAAGAGATTCTCTGGAAGGTATTAGAGAAGAAAGAAGTTTGTGGGGGAGAGAGCAGCAAGTTTCCAGTTGCAATTAAGCTCCATGAAAGCTCAACGTTAAGCCCATATTTGTCCAGACATATTCAAGATGATGTACCATGATGCATGTTATTTGCAAACGATATTGTATAATACTAAGTTTGGTTTGGTTAGTGAGTTTATTCTAAATCAATAATTCATTCAATAGGCTTTAAGTTTATGCAAAATATTTTCATCTCATTACCAACATTACATAAGGTAATATGTCAAAATTTTGGACATTGAAAAAAAGATTTAGTTGAGGGCTAAGATTGAGTTTTTTTTCTTTGAATTAATTAGTCAAAACTTTCAACTATCTTCCTAATCAGTCAAATGGGAGAAAGTTTATTACAAGGCGTTGAAGGGGATGTTTTATATTCAAATGTAACCATAATCATTTCAAAAGATATGTAGATAATCACTCTTTTGATTCTCCTACATATTGAAGCCTATAGCTTGTGAGTTCAATTTGAAGTCTCTTCCAACTATGATGAGTTCTGGAACTATATTGAATCCCCAGCCTGGTACTACTTCAATCATATACTTTAAACTATCATATCTCTAAATTGCACAACCAATCAACATGATGGGGAATCCTTGTTAAATTAACACTAGTTGTAAATAGCGGTAAATAACGACGCATCGCAATAGCATGATGCTACACAACATAGCAAAGAAATAAGCTGTGATAAGCAGATTTTGGAGTTTCTCCACTATGAACCGCTAAACATAATCACAACTTTGAATTTAACACCTAGCTCATTTGTAGTTGTTAATCATAATAATAACATAATGTACTTTTTAATAAGAGACCCCGGTATGTGATTACAAGTTTGTAAGACAAAATATTACAATATCACCCAACAAGATTATTTGCAAGACAAAAATTTACATAACAAGTGAGTCAAGTGAAGTAGAACAAAATCAGCAAAGTTCGTTCTCTATACGACAACCAATGCCTTTGAGTTTGAGTAGAAAAGCTCACAGATACTCCTAAAGTCTTCACATTTTTCTGGTAAATCCTAAAGTCTAAACCGGAATACTAATTGATGGCGATAATTAGAAAACCAACAGATACATACATAAGGAGCACAGGGTAAAGCGCGAGTGCTTTCCGCCTAGGGTTGACAGCAGTACTCATGAATGGATATGCAGACCATGAACTCCAAGACAACGTAACACAAACTACAACGATTCTGATTATCACGTTGTTCGCTAACATGCATACCAGAGCCCCAACGTCTAGAGGGAATAAACAATATCCCAGTAGACTCAAGCTTTGGAAGAATATAATATGACCACCCTGCAACAGAGAGTGCATAAAAATTTTAATTTAACATGATCATAGTAACTAATAAAGAACAGGGTTGGGGATGATCCAGTCTCAAAACCAGATTGAGGTGATGTATCAATCAAGCAATCACTAAGGAAGCATATACAAATTGGAGGAGAGGGGGATGGCAGGTAGAGAGATGACATTACCAGCAACAATACGTTCAGAGTAAGAATCACAGCACCAGCGGCAAGCAGAGCAAAAGCAACAGCGAAAACCTCAGACTGGACAAAGAATCAAAAGAATTATTGGTGGCACAAAGGAAATTAGTATTTAATGTAATTCACCCCTGTCTGTAAAGAAAAAACAGGAGAAGCTACTATTAGACTAATATATTAGAGAAGCATCAACACATATACCATATAGAAAACTACAATAGGAGACCGCAACAACATATAACATATAAAACCAAAATATTTCAGATGTTTAAGTAAACAAGTCATTCTCATGACAAAAGATCCCTCTGAGATCTTACCTTTTAAATTAAAGATCTTCAGACTTACAAGAACTGTGAACCACTGTCAGACACATAATGGGGCCATGGGGGAATCTATAAGTTGTGAAAATGGGGTCTAGCACAGTGACCATAGCGTTCAAGATCAATGCAAGGCATAATCTGTGGGTGCCTACTCTAGTAACATTGTCACTTCACAAGCCTAAGACACATATTCTAGTACTATTTTGGGGAGGTGAGAGAATGGGCCGAGGTAAGTGCAATAGTAAGTAGGCCGTTTTCACACAGGATAAAGTTGCTAAGCCAAACAACACAATTTCTGAATTCTGACCCACAGCATACAAAAACGATAGCCATAGTAATGATAATCTATCCATATATAAAACACAAGCTTGAATTAAACATTATTTATTGAGTGAACGTGGAAGCCCACGTAAGGGGTCAGTTTTACCCATAAATATACGTGCTTCTTTGCTTAATATTGAGGATAAATCATTCAACTTCATTAACGTTTTTGGTTCATATATTTTTATTTTCAAACATTCACAATAAAAAACTCATCACTAATCTGATTCAATATATCGGCCTCTATGAAAAATTGGAAGCCAACAATTTGTTTTACTACGCCATAAATATTGTGATCCTGGAAAATGTGCTGCATTTAGATATTCTAGGACCATTTGATTAAAATTCATACTGAATTGTATGGTGTAAAGAAAAGCGGATTAATTATTCCATTACTGTGCTTTTAGATATTCTAGGACCAATTAGCTAAACCCACCGGTAATCTTCTGTGCTTCAGCCTTCAAGGAACAAAAAAGAAAAGAAAAGGATTCTCTTTATTAATGTTCTTGATACCCTGTAGTTCCCTAGGTAGTAGATAGATATAAATATCAGAATATGTTTTGTTTTTTAAGTTTTAGCCATTAGGTTCCACTTAATTAAATAAAGATCCTTAATTCTTTCTAATTTCATTTCATTATGAGCATTGTTAATTCTAATGACTATGTAGCACGTATATTTGTTTTAATTAAATATAAAGATTCACAACTTTTTCTTATTACATTCTAAGAATTTTAATTCCATATTAGATATTTACTTAATTTCCTTATATTTACGTAATTTCCTTTAATGAATATATAACACTAACATATATTTAGTCATGTTTTTTTACATAGATGTTTGTTTTACATTTAATAGTTATGCAATTATTAATATTTTAAATCCATTTTTTTGATCAGGTACAACTATATTTTTATTTTCTCCTTTTATATACAATGCCTAATTTGAATACATAATTTTAACTATGAAAAATCTGTTATAAAAAGGATATGTACGTAAGAACAGGCCGGACTGTCAAATTTTTCAAGTCGTACATTAGTCATACACTCACACCATAATTTTTCATGCAGTTCTCACTTCTCACCTTAGGAAAACTCAACAAAGTTTGTTTTAATAGTAATACAAATAAGAACATGACAATCATAAAATCATTTCCTTCTAGCACAAACATTATCACATAACTAGAAACAGAGCGTAAAAGTATTAAATTACCATATCTTTGTCCTCACCCTACACTCGAGCAACCATCAATTCTATTTTCATTCTTTAACCTTCTGTAACTCAGCAACTAAAATGGGATGTGAAATGTTCTTGATGAAGCAACGAGTAAGCAACTAGCAAATGGAAGGCTCATGGGATATCCAATAAATACTAAAATGATTAATAGAATCTATCAAAGGTTATTTTCTCAGGCAAGAAACTGATTCCTGTCCTCGCCTACAAGTCGGGAAACTTTCTAGATTAGCATATCTTAGCTTCTAGTCTTCTACTTTCTTACCTTCGGATATCTATCTTCTAGTGCGACTTCTGCTTCAGCTTTATCGTTTTCAGTTATGCAGAATACAATATCTAGGAAACCTTGCACCTTCATCTTTATGAAATATATGTATTCATGCCCCATAAACATAATGTACATCAATTAATCCAAAAAGTGTTACCTTTTCAACTGTTGCAGACCAAGAAAGCACAAGACCCAAAAACACAATAAAGAAAAATGGCCCCCATAAATCCCAATCCCTCAATGCCTTCCCGGATCACTCCTAAATGGATTCAAAACTTCAACTGCGATACTCACTATCCTACTCAAATCCCTCTTCACGTATCCATACACAACAATTAACATTCAGGAGCCAGGGTCCAACCGGACCCGACCCAACAGGGCCCGACCCAACAGGACCCGACCCGAAATGAGCCGACCCAACAGGAGCTGAGCCGGATACAGGAGGGGTGAAGGAGGGGGTGGTTCGGGGGCAGGGAGGGGTGGAGTGGGGTGGGAAGGGGGTTTGGTTGCGGGGATGACAGTGGAGGGTAGGATTGGAGTTGATGAGGGTTTTCGATCCTACGTGGTCTGGATTGGGAGGAGGACGGGTGGGAGTGGGGGTGGAGGGGGGCGGTGTCGCGTTCGTCGTGCGACATTTTAGGATTATATTCTTCTTCCTCTTTTCTTTTTTCGTTTTTTTTTGAGATTGGAGAAGGTTGATTGATTAGTTTTAAATTACGATTTTTTTTTTAATATGTGTCCATTTTAAGAATTAAATTTAAAAATAATAAAATATTTTAATAAATATTTCTATATAGAAAGTTCGATGCAAATATTATATCAAATATTTTTATTAATTATCACTTTAATGTATCCTAAGGGCATATATTAGAAAAAAAGTTTAAATTAATATGCATAATTTCAATAAATATCATAAAATCGTGATATATAGCAAAAACTGATCGTCAAGCGGTGTTTACTAGCCAATTACTAAAGGATAGTTCCAAGCATGCACAATAATAAATGCTCATAAACAAGTTACTAACACCTGCATAATAACATTGATTACTAATACATGCCCGGCATTAAACAAATACGTGATTTCAAGCAAAATAGTTACAAACTAAAATATCACAAATATAAATATTTTAAACAAAATATATATATACTCGGTTCGGTTCGGTCGGTTTATGCTAAAATCGAAACGATTCATTTTGTCGGTTTAGTTTTTTTTTACCGTTTGATTCGGTCTCATTTTTTTCCAAAAAAGGGTAAAATTCGGTTCGGTTCGGTAGGTTTTTTTTTTGTTTGGACCGAGACGATGTATCTAGTTTTAATCGATGCTACTTATGCAGATAGGCACGTAAGCGAGCGAACCCTCTAGAACTGAGCGGTTGAGCGAACTCAGGAAAATCGAGGAGTTCGATTCGGTTCGAAAAGTTCAAAGGTTCGAGGTTATTCAGTGTTCGAGGTTTTGATGGTTGAGCTCGGCTCCCGAACTATGTAGAGCCAAAATTCCAGATGAACTTTTTCGAGCCGAGCTTCTCGAGCCGAATCGAGCTTTCAGGTTCTTGTACAGGCCTAGCTCCGAGATGCATATTTTTTTTTAATTGAAACGATAATTAATACTACCTCCATCGAGATTGTCACATTTGCATTTTTCATGATCAAATATTAATAAACTTTACGATTAGGATTCACATCCAAAACTTTTAATTGAATCAAAATTATCAATGTAATATTAAAATATGTTGAAAATTCTACATATTGATATTTTTTTTCAAATAAATATATAACACATTAAAAGTTATTTGAGTTCAAAATTGAAAAAAGTCAACTCATTAAATCAAAATGTGACAATCTTTTAGGGACGGAGGGAGTAATATTCGTTCATAAACGGTAGAATTACTACAGATACAATTGAATAAGTGGATACTTTTACATCAATTGATAAAAATCTGATAGAATCACATATCAATATCCACCAAAAGAAAATTACACAAATTAAATGCAAAATATTCATACTAAACGATAAAAAACATCTGCCTCCAAGCCCCAAATGTAGTTGATGATATACATTTCATCTTGAAATATATAATCATGATGAGGAATAGATTGGATCTACAAAATAATCACCAACTGCAAAAAATATACTGATGAACAAATATTAATCCATATGAAGTAAAAAAAATTACATTAAATTGTATAAAAAGTATTAAATTAATAATATCTAACACTTAGATTATTAAAAATAAAGAAATAACAATGAGAGAGGGAGAATAACCACAAATGGTTAATGTCCCCAAAAAGGGTGGTTTCTTTAAAAAAAAAGTTTTTTGGGAAAGAATGTGTGATAGAGAGGGGAGTTGACAGAGTTGTGGGTAATTCCAAGATGCATATTCTTAAGTCACGAGTTTAGGATTTATATCTTATGCAATTTATAATTCATATTGTACTGTTAGTGAAATAATTAACGATTCCGTTCATTCGGAAATTAAATTGCAACATTGTATATATTATTAAAGACTAAATGTCTAACACTATCGGTAAAACGTTGACTGAGACCAAATTATAATTTAGTCACAAGAAAATTGAGAATTATCAAAAACAATAACACATCACTTATACAAATGTCAATATATATATTTCAAAATTTTGGTGCATCAAATTGACTACCTCGTAATAGAATGAATACTAAAACCGAGGAATATATAAAAAAAAACTCAAATACAAATCATTATCAAGTCCTACTCAATGAAAATATAAAAGCTAATAGCATAACATAGCCTATGGTATATGATACATTTTCGATGGTTTGAGATTTTGAGTAACATTGAAGTAACCCAACGTTTTAATCCACTTTTCTTGATTTTTAAGCAAATGAACCGCAATAGTGTCCGGCCAAAAATCATGTGAACATCCTGAATTAGGATCCGGATAATTGTACATAGACCATTTAGCATTATGCCGATTGCGGCCTCGACCTCCGGCAGTAGCCACTCCCCCATAACTTTGTCTTCAGGACCTTGTCTATGGTTCCGGGGAATATCAGATCTCCGGATCCATTCGACAATGTCCCACGAGACTAGGTACGCCATCCCGGACATGTAATGGACGAACGGGTCCATACTATTGCACGGGATGACGAAACCATAGTACAAATCTTCTTTTGGCAATGGCCTTAATGACTCTACTAAATTATCCAGTCGGATGTAAATATCGTCGTCTGCTTTCATGACATAGTCATAAGGTTGATGATTTGAAGAACTATTGAATAATTCTGGCAAGCTTGAGAAATAAGTATAAGTCTTGCCATTGTTCATGTTTTCAGGGCAATTGAGGATAATTATATCGTCGTAACGCATGATTTCCAAAGCGACTAGAGTTCTTTGGTCTTCTTTCGTTCGGTTGCAAAAGACGAACTTCACATCAACTTTTGCTCCACTTGGAGATTGTGTCCCATAAATGAGACGCAAAAAGTGACGCTTCTGATATTGATCTGGAAGCGTCAGGATTCCTACAAGTATTTTGATGTCATAGTTTGGAGGTGAATTTGTTGAGAGGAGATTTTCTAAGACGGACATGTTGGGCGCTTTCTGGAGAGTGAAGGCGCAAAGTCCCGATTGGAGAAAGTTATCGTAACGAAATTCGTTAAAGGAAGCTAAAATGCAGAGGGAAATGATGAAGAAGAAACTTGGAAAAATGAAACGTCTTCCATATGACTTTCTTGGCTTCTTCATCATATCAATGTGAACTTTGAAGGTAAAGAAAAAGAGAGGTGAAATTGGAGAAAATGGTATGATGGAAAATGAAATCGAGGAAGCATCACAAGTGTAATGTTGTAGTACCTAAATTTCTTGAATGGAAAGCATTGGGATGGCAATATCGTGCAGTTGTATCTACTCGGTTGACTTTTTAGTCCACAAAGCAAGGTGATTTTGTTGGAAAAGTACGAAAAAGGGTAAATTGGCAATGTTGCCCCTAGACCAGTACTAACATTAGAGGCCCTGTGCGAAAAAAAAGAAATGAGACCTTAATATAAATGACCATTGATAGAAGAAATTATATTTTTTTTATAAATAAATAAATAAAAGATTACAAAATAACAAGAAATTACTTTTTAAAGAAAATTTTATGGTATCAAATAAAATAAAATATTTATTTCTTAAAATTAAATCAGTTTAGATAGAGCACATTATTAAAAAGGTTTTTCTCGAAATTTTATGATATCAACGAATTATCATTTGTTACAACATAATGATTTGTTACTAGAATTGATAATACATATAAATAAATTGTAAAAATAAACGGTTAATTAATACTCCTCAGTTTTTTAGTTGTCGTTTTAGCGAAAGAAATTTGTTTGAAAATAGTTGTCGTTTTAATAAATATTCAGCACTTTTATATTTTCAATGTACTTTTTGACTATTTTTGATTTCTTTAATCTATATTTCAAAACTTCAAAAAGAGAAATAATATATACAAATATATTCAAATTCATTATAAATTAGAAACACATTAAATAAAAATTCCCAAATAAATGAAACACTATTGTTGGATAATATAATGATTACAAAATTACAAACTTTGTAGGTTGTAGACAAAAATATGTTTGAATCAAAACACATTTATAAAGAATTCGTACACTAATAAATGATGTTAAGTATGTTGCTTATCCCATTTGAACAAACTTAGAGGTAATTTGTGGTAACTCGTTTATCAATTATTTGGTTATAAGCTACGTAAAAACATTAATTTGAGGCACTTTAATTGAGTCCCCAATCCTCTATTGATTAAGACTGTTTCTGCGTTCATTATTCAAAGAAAATGACAATGGCTAATTATAGCGATTATTTTCATAGTGGCTTAGTTGGTCAGATACTGACCTACACATTACTCGTTATCACCCCCCTGCCTTCTTTTTTATAAAAAGCCTGATGTCACAACTGCGCCCAATGATGCATTATATTCTTAAGACCAACTATAATGCATGTGTTGAATAATAGTTTCAACATGTTGAAAAAAAAAATGAAGTGTAATGGGGTAGTTGAAAAATGTGTAAAAGTGATGTGGATTAAATTGGAGTAAGTTTTTTAAATTTGTTGAATGGAGTGTTGGTGTTACCTTGTATCGCAGCACCAGCAGCGCTTGGCGTCGGTAGTGTCCCAGCAACGCGGATAGGCGCGTGGGCGCGTTAGCCAGCGAAGGAGAATAGTGTAGTAGCCCGTGTCGGCGTTTTGATTAATTTGGATTCGATTTTACGTTTTTTATCACATCTCAATTATTTCGGATCAATTATTTGATAACAAATTAATTTTTTTAAATTTTTTACCAAATTCATCTGTTTTTATAAATAGAGACCACTCATTCAATTTCAATAATCAAAAAGTCGCCTAATTACTCTTTTAGCTATCAAGATCCGCTAATTATCAATTTGATAATCAATCTTCCAATCCACCGTCCTCAAAATATCCCAAATTTCGGATTTCCACCGTTGCCCAATTTCCAATATGCCAGTGTGCGAATTATCATCTACATTGTCATCACATGATGCGCCAGTCTTGAATTATGTGTCTTAATAGTGCGATTGTAGTGTGGATCGATTAAATTGTACCATGTGGTTATTTGTATTTCATTAGTTGTGATTTGTGCTTTTCATTTGACTGTTGTAACTTTTCTTTGTTTTATGGTTATTATTTTCAATTCTTTATTGTTTCTTATTTTACTAAAATTAAATTAAAAATATGAGATCAAAATTATTTAAATAAATGTTATATAATTTCGTTTTAAAAATCAAAAATAATTTATTTACGTGTTAGCATTATTCTTAGCCCAAATTGCAATGATAATTTTTATAATTATTATTTAATCATAAAAATATAAAATATAAGTAAATAGAATATTAGATAAATTGGTGGGGAAAGGGTGTTGAATTTTGTCAGCAACCACCATTGTAGTGTGTAAAATTTGAGTGAGTGTTGGTGTTATGGAAGAGGTATGATGTAGTGTTAGGTGAAAAATAAGGTGTTAAATAAATTTATGCATTGTAGATAGTCCCAACTTAAGCGACCTCAAGTTCGATAGTATATGTATATCAAGTCTTCGTCAGATATCTTTGAACAATTATCTTCTTTATTAACACCCCAAAAAAATGGAAGTTAATGCTAAGGTTGCTTGCTTGGTCC
Source organism: Lithospermum erythrorhizon (assembly GCA_019722365.1). Taxonomy (NCBI): domain Eukaryota; kingdom Viridiplantae; phylum Streptophyta; class Magnoliopsida; order Boraginales; family Boraginaceae; genus Lithospermum; species Lithospermum erythrorhizon. The sequence continues at coordinate 221,194 of JADFUC010001332.1, read as the reverse complement.
TTTCGAGCATGGTCGTGTTGACACCTCATCATGTAGAGGCTAGCGGGGGTATTTGTGATTGGAGTTGTTTAAAAATTAATACAGTATTAACATGCCTACCCTATGTCATAACAAGTTTTGATCCTTCACAATTCTGCTGCATGGGCATTAGGGATTTCTACAACTCTCTTTACCCCAGCTCTCCCTCTTGCCGCTATAAAACCTGTAAGTGCTTAACAATAGGTCAAATTTTTTCATCCCCTTTCTTAAAAAGGAAACATCAAGTTGCCCTTGCCAGAAAATGTGGTGCCACCTATACCTCACTTTTTGACTATGAGAATATAGAGTAAGTACTCTGATTGTACATTTTGATTTTTGAATTGAAACTCATAATAATAATATAATACTTCCTCCATCTAGAAAAGATATTCCAGTTCGTTTCAATTATCAAAATTAATAAATTTGTTGTCTTAATTGACACATATATACAACTTTGATGATGACTACTGTGAGTGCTAGTTTCTTATTTGAACGCCTAAATGTTAAAAGAATAAAATTACAAACAAAAAAGAAATGCCATGTTTGGTGTGCAAATAGCAATACATACATGTAAATTAAGCACGACCAATCCACATCCAATTTTTGTGTTACATTTATAGCAGATTAACTTTAATTCAAATTAAAGTTATGTTTAGATTTAGCAAAACTTATAATAGTTAAATGGAATACACATAACTTTTAAGTCATTATTGTTTATAGCAATTTACATTAAGATTTTGTTGTTTATAGCAATTTACATTAACTCAAAAGAAAATCATTTACATTAAAAAAAAAACTGAATGAATTAGAAGAAAAAAAAAATCAACTCAAGCATTGACAGAAATGTACGATCGACAAAAAATAAAAATAGGAAAAACTGCCATAAAAAATTAGGTTAATGTAATTGAAGCAAATATCATAACACAAAATATACTCCGTACTATTCAATATATATAACAGGCATCATGAGTAGGTGAATTCACACGGACGGTGACTAATAATAAAAACCCTAACGAGTTGCATAAATGAACATCCAACAAAAAAACACCAACAATAATACCAAAAATAAAATTACATGATGAGTACGACACGAACAAACCCTAAATCAACTCGAAATGGCTAGAAGCCTTGATTATTTAACATAAACTACTCAAACTAGAACTATATTGAATCGATCCTTTGTAGCTAAATCGACCTTTCAAGTTCTTTTACAAGCCTAAGTCGACTAGTAATCATAATCACTATCATTATAGTTGTCGCATATGGCGAGACCAGTAGTGTGGTACCCACCATGGTTAATGTTATGGTCCTTGTCATAAGAGGTAGTTTCCTTGAACTTGACTGATTTAGTACTCATTTGGTAAAACCACAGGCACTTATGTTCGCGCAGTTGTTTTTGCATTTGAGTTCTTTTTATGGCCATTGTTTCCGCTGCGGCTATCGATGAATTCTCCCCCTTTGTGAATGTGGGAGTGTTTGGTGGTGGTGGTGGTGCCGTCGTGGGTGTTTTTTTGAACTGAACGTGAGGTTTTTTGCATCTCGTAGGAGTTGTTTCCGGTCTTGTATGTCGAGAGTTTTTGTGGAGGCGGGAGGTGAAATTTTCTTGACTTGTTGGGCCAGTTTTTAGGGGGAGGGGAAGGAGGAGGGGTGTTGAGGGTTTTGAAGGCGTAAAGGATGAAAATGTGGATTGTGAGGATGTTTATTTATAGAGCATGGAAAGAGGGGTAAGATGATAATTTGAGTATATAATTTCTAAAAGTTGATCGTAAAAAATGGAAATGATTTTGATAAATAGGTCAAAATTAATAGAAAATGGGTGAAAATAAACTGGCAGAAAGTTGTCGGTCCCAATGTTTTCTTTACCATTACTCACATCTTGATTATAAATTCAAAAATGAGAGGAATAGTTCTTGAAAAAATATAGGATTAATTTCTTGTTATCATTTGTACTATCGTGTAAGTTTCAAATTACTCCATAATATTATTATTATTTCAAATTATCTCCTTAAACTACACTTAGTTTAAATTATCCTCCAATGTGATGAAATTGCTTTAGCGAAGGTCGAAACTCAAAATTGCATGTCGCTTTCACTAGAAATCGACCAAAGAGCCGTCCTGCTTAGTCTATTTCCCAATTGGAGACGGGATGGAGTCGAAGGAATACCGGCGGCTTTTATGCGTCTAAATCGCTACCCGATTCCGTTCCGACTGAAAACTAAGCCAGCGTATAATGAACCCCGACCGACTCAAACCCGTCTCGAGAAATACCAGTACTGACCCGTCTCTAAAATCCCGGCCGCATTACCGACTCTTGGGACCCGACTCTTGGGGCCGACAGCGGCTTACGTCTCAATATATCAGATAAACCGTCTGCGGACCCGGCTATAGTCGTCTCCATAAACGAAAGCGTCGACCCGACTCCAAAAAGAACCGACTCACGACCCGAGCTCATTTCGATGTAGAGTATAATCCGACTACCAGCCGTTATCCACCCCGGCCGACCTGAAATCCACGACTCCTGTGCACGACTCGGTAGTCTACATTTTCCCGTGCGCAAAAACCGACTCGTGCGAGTCTCGGGTAGAAGTCCGATCACGAAATTCAAACTCCGTCTACGAACCGTCGCTTGATCAATGGCGTTTCTCTGATTTTGGAAAAAAAAGCGGCCGGTTCTTTGCTTGATAACATGCGTGGCAGGCAGCGCCTGAAACCGTGAAATGATAAAAAACAAATATCATAAGATTCATTTCATCCAACTCATACAAACAATTATAAAAACATCAAACATTCAAACATAAAAACATAACAATTTCATAGAACAAATACTTATTAAACATCATATTCATATATAAACATCAAACCTCAATTCATATAAACATCAAACATATTAATTCATATAAACATCAAACATTAATTTATATAAACCATCAAGCATTATTGAAATTAAAATAAAAAGCAAATTACCTATTTCAAACTTAGATATAGTATATCCCTACAATAAAAGCAACAAATATAAATTACAAATATATTAACAAATATAAATTATACGAAATTAAGAAATTAATTGGAGTATTAATCTTTAACAAATATAAATTACATACAAAATAAGATAAAATTTAATGTTAGTAGACGAAAGCAAAATTATGGAAATGAAATTAATAACATAAAAAAATGATTTTTATGTGGTGGGTTTGAGGAAAAAATGGTTGGAATGATGATAATGTGAGATATATAGGGAATGAGATGCGGAATCCCGTCTCCATTTTAAAGTTACTTTTTGAATTTCTCTCAATTTTGTAGGAGGCGGAATCTGAGAGTTGGTAATCTGGCGTCCAAATGCCGTTTTTTCTGCTTTAGTCTCTCAAAATCCCGCAATACTCGTTACGGAAAAGTGTTCAAGCATTTATTCTGATTCCGTCTCTCCATCTGTCTACATCCGACTCTATCATTTGAGCTGCCGAGGAAAAAAAAAAGATACAGTTTGCAAAGGCCAAGCCTCCACATCATAAACACAATGTGAAGAAGCAATAAATACATAGTTTTGAACCTGATACCAGAAGCATTAAATACAAAATACACCATTGTTTCATTGTGCGTTTCCCGATGAAGTTTAATACAAAGTTGCAATTCTTATATGAAAAACTTGTAACTTAAAATATTTGACTACTAATGCATTAGATGCAATTAAATGCTTTCACCGTAAATCGTCGTGAGCAGCGTTAGGGATAGTCGACTCGTAATCGAACCATCTGCGGCGATCGGATACCACATCGTTGTCATCTTCAACAACGACCACAAAAGCGCCCGGTTCCATGGCGGCAACGTTAGCTGATTAGAGGCGATAGAACGAGGAGGAGGTTGTTGTTCTTCTTGGAAGATATCTTCAGTATCCAAAGCGGAGACATCCACATTTTGCATATGAGTCCAATCGACTCGACTTCTCGCGTTCGATTTCATTGCGACACACCACTGTCTATGATCTCCAGTGCGTGATACATAACGGAGATAGTATACTTGTTGTTATTACACAGGATGCTAGGATAAACAGGTCATCTTTTAGAACCTTTGCTTTTGTGTTTGATTTGAACCATTCCATTCTTGGATGCGAGCTTTGCATTACTTGTAATGTCGAACCAAAACATTTGAAGGGCAGTGATATCGTATTAACTCGAACTTACGTACGACAACTCCCAAATCTCCTCTAAGACACACGTAGTAGTCAATATGATCATCATCTTGTTGTGAACCCTTAACACCTAAGCATTGTAAGTGCTTTTTATTACCGTCGCCACACTTTGATATCAAAAATAGTATCCGTTGGCGTAGTACCCTTTATACCTTTTGATTTGCAGTGCGAGGACTAATGATAGAGTTCTCGGTGTCCGTGTGTGTCCATATTATTCACATTACATACTTTTTGAAACCATTAAAGCGAGAATTATTGGTCACGTCGCCCAGTTTACCAAAAATAGATGCAACGTGAGTTCAACTCGTCGACCAATCATGGTAGGTCCTAAAACAAAAGGTTTAACATTTAGTTAAGTGTTATATCATGTAATCTTGAAGAGTTTCATGTACTTGGTATTGCCGCGAGAATATACACACATGAGCGGAGTGTTGTATAGTTCTTTCCGCCCCGATATCATGCTTCGCATGAAGCGTGCGTCACGGGTAACGAAACAAAGGCAAACGAGTTGGGTCATCCATCCGTGCAGGTACATCGTGCCTCCTTGGTCGATTTAAGTTGGTTTGAATCCCTTCCTCGAAGTACATTGAACAAAAGTTTGACACCTCTTTGATCAAATATGCCTCGCATATTGACCATGATAAGTGCCTTTTGCGCACGATTTCTTGATCCCCAAATATGCGCAAGCATTTGTAAGGTTAGTTAGATGAGTAAATATGAGATAGTATGAAAATACAATAAAGTTAAAAAACTCCACATTCGAAGGGTACATCCATACATCTTGCGGGACCTCCATTATAAAAGCTTCATTATGGCAAAATGTCATTAGGTGTTCCATTCACGTCAAAAAATGAAAGGTGGGAAAGATCTTTTTCCATTTTTACAAATTATCTCAACAATATTATGCCCAAGGTACTCCACACGTTCCACATTTAGAGTTGTTGTTGATAAATCGCGAAAGAAATAACACCAACTACGTGATTTGTTTCCACGTATTGGATTGTCACGGAGATGATTACTCACCCAGGAAATAACCGTTGGACAATAATATGCACATCGTGACTTTTAGTCGCTGAAATTTACATTTCTTGCACATCTTGCAATGTTTGGAAAGGCGTATCCATCAATTAATTGTAAACGGGACAACCATTTCCTCAGTGCTACATTCTTGTGAGTTGAGAAGTATAAATCGACTTTTGGTTTGTATTTCACCACGTATTTCCAGCGTATGTAACTGCGGTCTCGAACAATGAATCTCAATGTCAAGCCTCGACCGTTCATTGTCTTTTTGTCTCCTGGGAACATCCATTACGATTATGCAATAGAATTTTCGCCCATTGTTATTTCTCGTGTGCATGAAGTAGATGTTGTGTCGAGTTTTGTGCCGGCCAAGCCTTTCGGCTTTCCCAAAGCCTTACTTTTCACTTACACCCGATTATGATGAACATTATACCCGGCGATCTATGAAGGTGAGAATATTGACCTTCACGGTTTCACATCGAGGATCAACTATTGCGTGTCCTTAAATATATGAGGCTCCATCCAAGTCGTTTCACTTACAGTGCTTGGCGTGTGGATAGTCGTCCACTTCCTGAAATGCATTTTTGCATTCTAAAAGGATGTCCAACCGGCAAGAATGGACGGTGGCAATCGAACCAACAATGTTTTCGACCTTCTCTCAGTCGAAATGCTCTAGTATTTCCCATACAATACGGGCAAGCTAACCTCCCGTGTGTGCTCCAACCAGATAACATTCCATATGGGGAAAAGTAGCTGTCGTCCAGCGTCAAATCAACCACCGTATTTGAAATTTTGTTCGTTCAATGCATCAAAGGTCTCAATACCCGTACTCGAAACTCCTTGACTTATCAATCAAAGGTCGAAGGAAAACATCGATATCTCTCCGTGATTTTTTGGCGAGGCATAATTAGCGATAAGGAAGCATATATGGTTCACCCATGCAATCCACGAGTGGTAGATTATATACACAGATGATCACTGGCCATGAAGAATATTGACGCCCAAACTTGCCAAACGGACTAAATCCATCAGAACACTTACAACCCGATCACATTTCTCGGCTACTGCTGAAAATCTTTGAATGGAAATCGCGTCAGGTAACTGCTTTATGACGCCATCCACCGGGTGAAGTAATCCGTTCGGGCTTTGTTTGTGTTCGACTGTGCCATATCATATCTGGTGTTTTCTCGACATATATAATCGTTGAGAGCGTGGACCTAGTGGTAGAAATATACCCAGCGCCTTCGCGCTTGATGGCTTTCGTTGTCCGTCCTTACGGCGCCATTGTCTGCACTTCCCATGAGCAGCGCAGTCGACATTTGGGTTCTTTGTAAAGCTTGACATGCAATTATTGACACAATGTATTTTCTATTTCAGGCAAGAATAGAGGACTCAGCAATCTTTTTGCCTCGTAAAAATCATCGGTATGTTCTCCCCGTTATTCGGCGTCTGACGCTTGATTATGAAACCACGCGTTGAAGCATTCTGCTGACGTTGCGATTCGGACTTAAAAATTTAACCGATTCACGTAGTAATGGACAACTTTGTAAATTGATTGCAACCGTCCATGAGGCTGGTTCTGACGCTTCAACCAGTAAATGAATGCGCTTTTGCTTTCGACCATTTGGTTGTTACCGACCTAGAGGTAGAAGCGTCCCCAGAATTCAAATGTCGTCTCGCGATGCGTAGTTCAAACCATCTTACGACCATATGTATATACTGATTATCACGAAACCCAACATAACCCGATGCGTTACTTGTAACCGCCGTCATAAACAACGTTCGATGAAATGCGTCGGTAACAAAATTCTCGCGTGATAGACCCGTGTGGAATATCCTCGGCTCAAACATTTACTAATCAAATGTAGCTTCGACTTCAACTTTCTTCCATCGAGTTTCTATTTTGACACACCTCCAAACGGACATCTTTATCGGCAAATATCATTGGCGAAGAATGATTTTTTAGCGACATCCATAAATTTCGATACACGCTCGTATATTCATCGTCGAGCCTTTATTATACACCCGATAGCAGTTAATATACATCCAAGAGCGATCTTGAGCTATTTGTGATGAAATGTATTGAAATGGAAATTGTTTACTAAAAATACAAACAATTAATGGAATAGCGTCGCCCAACCACAACAATTGTGGATTATCTTCCAATTTCAGAGTTGTAATTGATAATGGCGTTTGATGAGGGTGAACTTTGTTTAGTTGAGGTCGCGTTTTACGGGTTGTAGGATGTTCTTTGGTTTGGTTTTTTGTGTGTGTAGGTGTTTCCAATCTGTTCTATTTTAAAGTTGTTGGAAACGATTCTTGTGAGGATCGAGGCAGGCGGGATGGAGGCAATTATTTGAATATGCTTTAAATAGTCAACTAATAAACAAGGGGGCCAAGGGATATAGGCGGGTATTTAAATACACTTTAAACGGTACACTAAAAAAGCAGGCGGGATGGAGGCGGGTATTTAAATGGTGTCAAAACGTTATAACACTCTGAAAGAGCGGGATGGAGGCGGATATTTGTCCCAGTAGTCGCGTATAACACACTACAAATGGAGGCAGGGATGGAGGCAGGGTATTTAAAATATGCAAATGGGCGGTATGGAGACGGGACCCGTCCCGACCCGTCTGATATTATGAAGCGGCACCGAGGCGGGTAATACGGAGGCAGTTAGAACACATGCCGACCCACGTCTTTATCTGAGCGACGGGATGGAGGCAGGACGGTGGAGACGAGGTTAGAGACGGTCCCGTCTCCATCCCGTCTCCTTTTTTGCAAATGATTTAATAGTTTTTACAATTTATGAGTCACGATTGTTAGTGGACATTTTATATGTGATAAAAACATTAGTGGAGACATGATATTTGTAAATGATACTGAATTAGTGGATATGTATACATTCAATGTGATATGTTACCTTTTTCGACATTGAACATGTAAAGTATAGAGTTGCACTCTCTCATCAAACATTAACGTGTCATGGGTCATTACTCATTATTAAAGTTCAAACCATCTTATAACGTACATCATACTTGCATGTAATGTAATCATAGTATATGTGATTATGAATGTTGTAAGATTAAATATCATAACATATAACTTGTTATTAGTTCGATTCAATTTAAAATATACAATATGCCATTATACAATAAATTAATATTTTTTGTTAAATAAATACAAGCAACGTAGGTAAATGGGGTTCTGATACATTAGGGTTGTGAAAGTTCACTTTTTAATAGATACTGTCACCCAATGCCATTACCGTCGTCATTTTCCACGTCTCCATCTGAACAATTTTAAACATACCGTCTCCATCCCGGAGTCTCCGCTGGGTAATTTGAATTCGGCGCCCGTCTCGACCCGTGACATACCGTCTCCGTTCCTGAAAACTGCGGCTAACGAGATGAAATAGCGGCTTTCGACGGTGACGAGCCGCTTAGTAACTAACAAATAAACATAACCAATAGCAATAAGTAACGACAACAAACATAATCAATAAACTATAAACCTGACAAGTAATTCAATATAAAATGAGAAACAACTATCCAGGTCATAACAAATGTATGGAACCTGATAAAAATTTAGTACATGTTTACAATAGTATCGGTATACAATGAGTCGATCCCAACCGCCCATATCATCTTGGGGCTCATCTGGTGGGCATGTGGGGAAATCGGGGTGATAGAGGCGTATGCAGGTCTCGTATTGAGCTCATTGGGCGGCGTGGCTTGAGTGGAGTGCGTCCCAGCATGGGCGACATTCCATTCGCCCGTCGGCTACTTATGTAGATCTAGTGGCGTACGCGTCGTACGGGTCAAGCGAGTAGAGGCGCCCACGCAGCTAACCCAAAGCTGACATAGGCGGGCCGGCTAGCCATCGGCCTTCACGTTTCAACCTTGAGAACGGCTCTGCTTTTGTCCCGAGCTTCACGTTTTATTTCGCCATGAGGCACAACGCTCCCTCTTCCGCACCTTTTTCTTTTCGTTTGCCTCTCCTCAAATACGGCCCGTTTAAGCTCCTCGAACCCCAGCATAGCAGCGGCCAGTGGTGGTGCCGTAAACTGAATCATCTGACAAACTCGAGAACTAGCGAACTCGCTGGCCAGCGCCCCACGCCGCCAGAAGCGTCCACCACGGGCGGCGTCGTGGAGGTCCTTGAAGTCCTTAGCGGTGGGAACTAGCCGCGGATCTTTGTCTCCCGTAAGCCTCGTGGAAGCTTTGCTTGTCTTGTTCTGTGTGTGAAACAGCGATTGATAATAAGGCTCCGTAGTAAGAAAGCGAGACAATTCAAAGAAACTAACTATAACAAGTATATAGCTATATAACAAGTACTATAACAAGTGTATAACTAGTACACTATACGACTAATAAACTATATAACAACTATATAACTACTATTGAACAAGTATATAACAAGTATTAGAACTAGTATCAACTATACACATTAGCTGACTATACCTGACAACTATAATCCAACAACTATAATCAACTATTAAGTAATCGACCTGACAACTATAACATCCGTTCATAAACTATTTAACAACAACTATTCATAATGAATAACAACTATAATCAACTATACCGACAAGCGCAAGCAACTATAATCAAGCTATACCCCAACAACTATAATCAACAACTATAATTAACTATACACAACAATAATCACGACTATCTCACACTTGCTTAATCCATTCATGTCGACAACAACTATAATCAACTATTATTTAACTATAATCAGCTATAATCAACAATCCATAAACTATCGTTAAGTAATCAACGATCCATAAACTATAATCAACTATAATCAACAATCCATTAAATGTCGACACAATGATCCATTAAGTAATCAGCTATAATCAACTATCTGCAACAAGCATAATCAACAGCATAATCAACTATAAATAACAACTATAACATCCATAAGCTATACACATTCACGACCATTTCATAATCAACTATTTACTTGACAACTATTCATAATCAACTATTCATTATCGGCAACAACTATTCATAATCAACCACTATTAAGCAATGAACTACATTCGCGGAAACTATAAGTATTATAAATTATTCAATCACGACAACTATAATCCATGAAGTACTATACACATTCACCAATAGACAAAGTAATGTACTTACAAATGCCATGTCCCAGCCGGGTCATATCGCGACCCGTCTCCTCTGGTATCCTTATCCCTTAACTTCTTATTCATCTTACGTCGAGTACCCGGTGGTGAACCATAACTACTAAATCTTACTTTTCCTGAAATACAAATAAGGAATACTAATTATTAGAAATTAAACACAAATATTTGAATAAGACAGAACAAAAATTGAAAACAAATATTTATTTCTTACCTCCCCAACCAACCGGTAGACCAGTGACTTGCTCCCGAATGGATCTTTGTGCCATCGGCCACTGGGCGCCCACTTTTAGAGCTCACGTCGATTCGGCTTCGCTTTGTCTCGCGTCCGAGCTGATGCTGTCAGGAGCCGTATCCAATGGCGGAATCACTCCCAATCCGGACACGGAAGTACACGGGGAACAAAACCCCATTTGCTCACATGTGTCGGCTCGGCTCGCCCCGTCCGGTACCACGGAGAGTCTTCCCTCTTCGTAGACGTCGAAGTTTTTCCGAGCTTGTACGGAAGTTTCACTCGAATATCGGTTGAACTGCTTTCATGCGTCCCATTCTTTATCGTATATCTCTCCTGAAAAAACATAAATAAACCAAAATCTAATTAGAATATAGTTCAATGAAAATATTTTAAACAACATTCTTATTTTCAAAATACTTACTTGGAGCGATCTCAGGAATATTAGATCCTGACTCAATCGATAAATGCGAGGCGAGCACGATCCAGCCGCGTCGTCACATGCGGAAGAACACATCTCAGCATCGGACCCGCCGCGCGCTGACGCTTAAGTAAAAACCAAAACGTGAAAAGTTGAAAAACATAAATAAAAAAAATAAGTATTTCAATTAATTTAGACAATATTAAGAGACTTACGAATTGTAGCGGATCTCTAATTCCAGCTTCTGCCCATGGGGGACCATCTCGAGGGGACGATCATCTCCTCTCGAGCAGTAAGCGTCTGTTGGCGTCTTGGCCAAGATCAATCCCGATCCGATCCGTCGCTTCCGTCGTCGTCCCGGCTGTCAGCGTCTGAAGACATGGCGGGCTCGTGCGCCGTCCAGTGAGTCCACAGAAGCGGTAGGGAAAAAGACCGGCTAAGTGAGAGCTCGAGCCAAGCGTGCGTCCGTTCGGCGATGAACGTACCGGCCCGTGTGTATCAAAGCGTGTCGTCTTGCGGGGGGAGGCGCTCTGCTTTTATAGGAGGGCAGAATAAATCGGCTCCAATATCTGAATACCCAGTCCTTGGCCTTTTGGAGGTCGGCCTTGTCGTTCTCTACTATCTTATAAACACTTCCTATTATTACCCATACGTCGCAATGCAATACAATCAATTAGAAAATTAGGAATATTATAACTATTCAAACCGTTCGCAACTAACAATAAAACCCTATTCAAACTTAACAATTAACACCTATTATTCACAACTAGCAACTATTCACAGAAGTAAACCTGACTATTGACACCTAAAAACTAAGAACTAAAATCTAACTATATAAACTATGTAAACAACTATATAAACTAACTATAAAAGTACAAACTATTAAACTAAAAAACTATATAAACTATAACAAGTACAAACTAAACAACCGACAACTAACAACTATTATGATATATACACTATTAGCAACAATTCAACTATTTAACTATTCCAACAATTCAAGAATTCAACTATTGACAATTGAAACTATTCAATTAACGACCATTGACATATCAAATTAACAATTTGCTTTAACTAATGAAATTAACTATTTAACTATACTAAATGAAATTAAAAGCTTTAACTAATTAGCTATACAAATGAAATTAACTAATTAAATAATAAAATTAACTATTTAACTATAAAATGAAAGTAACTAATCAAAATTAAATTTAAGCCCCAATTAACTATACTAATAAAATGAACTATACAAATTAAGGAAACAAAATCAACTTTAACTAATGAACTTAATGAACTTTAACTAATAGACAACTAATGAACTAAACTATTAAATATACAAATCAACTAATTAGTGAACTTAACTATTAAATATACAAAATCAATTCCCAACTATTCGAGAATTAACTTAACTATTAAATATACAAATCAGCTTAACTAATTAGTAGACTTAACTATTAAATATACAAATCAACTTAACTATTAAATATACAAATAAAACTAATTAGTGAACTTAACTAATGAACTTAACTATTAAACCATACAAATCAGCTATTAAGCTAATGGCTTAACTAATGAACTTTTACAAATTAAATATACAAATCAACTTTAACTAATGAACAACTAATGAACTTAACTAGTAGACACAGTAGACAACAATGAAATATACAAATCAACTATTAACTAATTAGTGAACTTAACTAATGAACTTAACTATTAAATATAAAATCAACTATTAACTAATAGACAACTAATGAACTTAACTAATGAACTTTTACAAATTAAATATACAAATCAGCGTTAACTAATAAATTAACTAGTAACATATAGAAATTAACTATACAATTAATGAAATGAACTTTACAAATTATTTAACATATGAAATTAAAAATACAAATTAACTTTAACTATACTATTTAACATATGAATTTAACTATTTCACATATGAAATTAACATATGAAATTATTCAACTTACTATAATCAAATAATAGAATTGAATATAATCAAATAATCGAAACGTATTGAATAATAACGAAAATTAAACATAATCAAATATTACAAATAATAAATTAAAATTAAACATAATTAAATTACCTTAATCAATTGTAGAGATGGGGTGGGGGGTTTTTGTGAATTTCTTTTTTTTGGGGGGCAGGGGTGGTGGCCGCGGAATTCTTAGAGGCGGGCGGGGGGGTGGCGGAACTATGAGAGGAGGGCGATTTATGAGGTGGTGGTGGTGGTGCGGCGGTTTTCGGGGGAAGAGGCGTAAGCCGAATGCTCGAGGAGGGAGGCAATCGTGCAATGGGGTGGGGGGCGATGGAATCTGAGGCGGGGGCGATGGAATCTGAGGGAAATTTGATTGAATTTAGTATTTAATGGATAGAGAGCGAGGATAGAGGCAGGCATATATTTATTTTTCAAAGGAGACGGGGAATATTATGAGAGTTTAATTAAATTTATAAATGGAGAAAGGAGCCCAGTCGGGTTGTTAAATTTCACAATTTTATTTTCTAGCATCGGAGGCCAGCGGAATAGATGGGGACTTATTTTATTTTAATTTTATATTTTTTAATTTTTTTAATTACCCGACGCCATACTGTCTCAAATACCGACTCCATACAAAGCCCGTGTTGAGTTTTCGGGCCATGTGAATTCCGCTTCGAAACCCGGTATTATCTGACTCCCTTTTTCAAAGGAGGGCAGGGATTTTATTAAAAGTCTCTTTGCCATTTTTATTAGTAAGTGTATATAATAAAATTTAGGGACACTTTTTAAATACAGTATAATGTTTAATGTTTATTTAATATTTTGTTATTATTAATTAAGTACACATATTTAGTTATATTTAACAAGTGCCCCAAAATATTATTATATGCGAGTTTGCCATGTTGTTAAAACAATACTTCATCGCATTAGGGGTCAATTTTAATAGTTTAAGTAGCAATTTGAAACTAAGTGTAGCTTAGGGGATAATTTGAAATGATAATAGTATTAGGGGGTAATTTGAACTTACTGTGATAGTACACAGAGGCGATAAGAATTAAGCGGAAATATATCACCCATATCCATTCGAAAATGATTATCGTTTCGAGATGGAGCTTTGACCATCAATTAGTCTTAAATTATAAATTTAAAAAATTAAAAAGAAAATATTATGGCTATTAAAGAGGAGGAATATAACTATATAATTTATATTTACTAGAATAATGAATAATTAATGTCGATGAAAAAAAATCGCTAACTTCGGTTTAACTTAAAAGCGACAATCATTTGGATTGGAGAATGATAGCACGAATTTGGAAAAAATTATGTGAAAGTGTATTGAAAATGTAAAATGGTAACTAAAAAGAAATATTTTTTTAACTAGAATGACACGTAAAAACTTCGATTGAACTTAGGTAAAGATAAAATTAAAAGTTAACCTAAATAAGGATAGTTGAGATGAATATTTTAAAATATAGATGCTACTTTATTTATGGAGGTGAACTAAATTAAAATATAATTTTTAATATATTTAACCTATGTTACACCTATCCCAACATAGGAATTAATAAAAAAGATGTAAATCTAGATCAATCAATGTAAATTATAAAGTGAGTCATTTTAAATTTCGTGTTCAAGCTTTTAATCATTAATTCTTTCGCTTATTTTTTAGTTAAAAAAAATAAAATTGATATCAAATAAATTTGTCTTTAAATATTTTCATAAATTTAAAAAGAAAATTTTCATAAATTGATATACTTTTATAAAAGTAATTTTTTAATTTTTCGTTATATAATTCATGAGTAATGGCCGTTTAAATTGGATACGGAAAAATAAAAAATTATTGTACTTTAAATTGGAGAAGAATAAATTTTTTCATTTCGTCATGTACACAAACGACATTTGCAAATCATCACAAATTTACCAAATCACAGTTACACATTTAAAGCATGATGTTACGTGAGTGTTATCACTGTACTATTCAACCCAATGCTAGTCCTCTTTTCCCATCATACCAAAGATTCGTATCTATCCACATCCAAAGTCTTTTTTGTATCTACATTATCTATGGGAAAAAATAATCCCTTCATATAAAAAAGATTATCAAAATTGAGTAAATTTATTGATTCAAATTACAATATACAAGTTCAATTTTGATTAAAATTATCATATTAATAATTATTAATAAATAAATTAAACATTACTTATCAACAAATAGTCCCATCACTTCGGGAGAACGCTCAGGGTGCCTCCTTCGCAGTGACCAAAATGGGACGAGTTGAAGCTGGTCCAAAATTAAATATTTGAACTTGGACATCTTTTTACGATGAGAGTTAAAAAAAAACATTTAGTTAAAAATACAACTAAAATATAAGAAAATTCGAAACTACTATAATAAAATGCAATAAATGATAATGATAATGAATTAAGTCTGCCCCGGCTATAACTCATCAAATGGTAAAGAAGTGTTAAAGTATCAGCCGTTCAACTCTCAAACTAAAATGAAAATTCATTATCATCCATGATTAATTAAAGCACATCCACCATTAACTCCTTCGTGCATGGTATCCCGATATCCAGGACAGGAATCTCAAGAGTTCGTTAGTGTAACGATTTCACATTTTTTTGCTAATAAATTAAGTTTATGTAGTTAAAGCAAACAAACACACAAAACGATACAATGCATTATAATAGTCGAACACAATAGTTATCATCACGAGTAGATCAAAACACAATGTCACGGAAAGACAACATACGAAACGAACAAACCCTAATAAACCAAACAGAAACAATTGGCTACAAGCCTTGATTTGAACAATACCATCAAATAAATATTGAGATAATATTATGAAACTATATATGGATCCAATTCATATTAAAAAAAGTCTCATATTACTAAACATATTAGTACATAATATTAGTTACAAAACATAACTAATAATATATATGAAACGTTTCAAAATATGAATAACATCCATAGTATACTACTTAATATTATCTCAACAATTGACAAACATAATAATCAACTAGTAGTAATACTCATCATCATCATAGTTGTTGTAGTTATATCCACTACCACCACCATTGTAGTAGTTGTTATTGTTGTTGCTTTTGTGATAAGTTGTGGTTTCCTTGAACTTCACTTCAGTTTGGTACTCTTTAGTGACCCCTTGAACCCTATCATTCACTCTTTTAGTTGTCTGGAACCTCACCTCCTCTCTATAGCCATTGTTCCCACTCCGACGATCAACGAACTCTCCCCCCTTCATGATCTAGGAGTTCCTGTTAGTGGTGGTGGTTCCGTCGTAAGCGCTTTTTTGTACTGCCCTTGAAGTGTTTTGCATCTCAAAGGAGTTGTTTCCAGCCCTGTAGGTCGAAACTTTTGTGGGTGGTTCCACAACAAAAACACTGTAGATTTGGGCGGCGTAGGGACGGGAGGGAGCGACTTGCTTCGATTTGTTGGACATTTTGGTGGTGGCGGAGGGGTTGTTGGGTTGGGGGAGGGAGGATTTGAAGAAGGAATATGTGAATTATGGAGATGTTTATTTATAGATGATGATGGAGATAGGGTAAGTTGGTCATTTGAGTAAATAATTACTATAAAGTTAAATCATAGAAATGGAAATGATTTTGGTAAATAGCTCGAAAAAGTGGTCGTGTCATCGAAAATGGGTGAAAAAAAATTAAAAATAAGAGATCTTGAGATTTGAGAAAGGTTGCCTATACTTGTTATATGAAGCCCAATATTAAGGCGATGTTATATTGATAGTTGGTGGAATTATTACCCAAATAAAAAACGTGGGATATAGTACGTAAAAATAATGAAAAATGAGCGAAAAAGAGCAAAAATTATTGTTCGCACTGTCATGTGGGAGGGGCCAAAATATTATCTTAGAGTTTATTAAATAATCAGTATTAATTTACATGAGTTTTACATTGTAGATGATAAGTGAAAAACAATGTTAAAAAAGTGAAAAAATTCCACACAAAAAAGGAACGAAAAACACAGTCTTATGTGACCGTACATAGAAATAATGAAAAAGGAACGAAAAATAGCACGAATTATTAATTTAGCACCCTATTTTGCAAATTAAAGATTTGGATAAAAAATATTACTTGGAGAACTGCATTAAATAATTGAGTATTAATTTATCAATTTTAGTATAGTTGATAATTGGAAAAAATGATAATTGAAAAAAACCGAGAAATTGAAAAAAAGGAAAAAAAATAAATAAAAAAACAATCACTATATGATCACGACCATAAGTGTCAGTCAAATGACGGGCGAGAAGATATTCTATTCAATAGTTGGTTGAACTACTTCAAAAAAACAAAGCATAGTCGCATATGACCGTGCGTAGAAATAATGAAAAGGAACGAAAAAGAGTATGAATTATTAATTTATCACCGTATCAGTGAGAGGGGCCAAAGCATTATCTTAAATAGTTTGGCCAAATAGCAGTATTAATTCGTGAGTTTATTGCTTGTAGTTGATAATTGAAAAAACAAGATTAAAAAATAGGGAAAAAAAATATTCGCATTGAAAAGGAACCAGCAATTCGCGTGTGACGGTGCGTAGAAATAATGAAAAGAGCAGAAAAAAGCACGGTGTGGTGGCACCACATTCGAGTCGAGACGGACCGAAAATATTATCTTGGAGAGAATTTCATTAAACCGTGAGTATTAATTTATCAATTTCTACTATATTTACGATGGTGGAAAAAAAATGATTATTGAAAAAAAAACGAAAATAGAAAAAAAGAGGAAAAAAATCACGCTCGACAATCTCGCCACCATAAATTATTATTAGATAAGCGAGCGATAATAAATATTGATAGTTGATTGAACTACTAAAAAAAAGGCATAGTCGTATATGATAGTGCATAGAAATAATGAAAAAAAAATGAAAAAAGAGCACGAATTATTAATTTAGCGGCACTTTATCTAAAAAATTAGGGAAGGACCAAAAATATTAGTTTTAGAAAGTTTATTAAATAATAATCGAGTATTAATTTATCTAGTTTAAATTGTAGTTGATAATTAAAAAATGATAATGAAAGAAAAAAATCAAAAGCGATTAAAAAGGACGCTCACAGATACGGTGACTGGCGTGGAAGCGAGCGTAGTCCTTTATAACTACCAGCAGTATCGATTTTATCTTCGGATTAATGAATAAAAAATAATTTTGTGATCAGCCCAGCGTCTGTCCCACAGCGTCGATTAATTTGAAATGGAGGGGTATCTTATTAGAGTTTATTAAACAAGTATTTATAGAGTTTATAATGTGATTGATAATTAAAAAATGATAATTGAAAAAAAAGGAAAAAAAAACAACCTCTACGCGCCACAAATCCCATGACAATTTTTTGTGGGCAGCACGCATTATCCTCTTTATAACATGATGATATCCATATATATGATTTGATTGAATTAAAAGATTTGAAGGAGTCAAACAAATAATTTAACAAGGAAAGATTAATATTTAACCATTAATTGGATTATATTATTTCCATATGTAATGTACTTTGTTAAAATTATACTCCGTAAATAGTAGTTAGTATTGTATTATTGAATCATACAAGCAATAAAGTTATTCATTCTTTTCTCATATTATCTTCTCACATTTTATTTTCTTGTGTTATGTGCTATCCACGATGCCATTGTAAAAAATACTTTAATTGAACTTAGTTTTTAGCTATGTTAATAACATGTTACTAGTATATTCAGCCTCAATTGGCAGAACTAGTTTCTTATAGATAAACTTTGAATGGCACGGAGTATTAGAGTTGATCAAATATGTGATTTAAGCAATTTATAAATAAGCGTGCATAATCTCGAATGCATGATATTTATTAGACTTATGCATAATCTTATGTTTATGAAACTAATGTTGGAAAATTATTGGTACATTTGAAGGTAAAATTAGTGATACGAAGTTGTTTTAATTTATCGATTAATATGTTTTTTGCATTCACATAAAAGAATATAAATTAATTTCAGAATTTTAAGATTGAAAGTGGTGAATCGTGGTCGATTATGTAAATACGAATATCGATTGAGATGACAACGTAGTCGATTATGCGTTGTTTAGGCAGTTGAAATTTTATTATTGTAGATATATATCATTATATTGTGTTGGAGCATTCACTTATTGATAATGTAACTACATTGGGGGAATGAATAATACGTTAGTGTGGGAATTTATGATTATTAATTAGGCTTGAATACTATTAAATGTGTCTGATAGACTTTGGGAATTCTGAAATATTTTAAGCAACCCATGAATTTTGTTATAAATTGAGACTTTCCTCCAACTTTCCAAGAGGCGGAAAAAAAAGGGAGAAATTTATTTGATGATTTTTTTATTTGTGAGAGCTTATTTTGAGTATTTGTTTATATGGTGATAGTCTGAGTTTGGAGTTGTTGGAAGTGAGGCTTAGATATATTATTTCTTGTTGAGTTTTACGGATTCAAATAACATCTAATATTATACAGATCCGAATTTCAGGAACACTACGAGATTATAAAAACAATAATTCAATGAGATATATTTTATGTACGCTACGCACTTGTAGTTCTTGTGTGAGAAATATGATCGGAGAAGTATTCAAACAACCAAATAGGTTATCACTAAGAAAGTCATATTAACGATTGATCAGCCACTTCGGCTTTGGTTTCTTAGAACAATAAAGTGTACACAAAGGAATTTAGGAAGAAAAACTAGGGTTTCTTCCTGCATGTTCGACCGAACAAAAGGGGTGGGGAGGATAAGGGTTTTGCTTCATCTTTTCTAAAAGATGATTAATTGAATTCATAATGAATTAATCAGTGGTGGCCTTTTAGAGTTCAGGCCTAAATTAGGTCCATAGAAAAAGCAAGCATCCACAATTCCTATTGTTTTTGGAATTTCGCCGATATTTCACTGAGTACACTTTGACTCGGAAGTTATAATAGTATTATAGTTTGACCCGTGTTGTCGTGCGTGGCCTCTTAGGCTCGGTCCAGCCAGTATAATATATTAATTTATGTTAACTTGAATATTATATTAATATATAGATTATGAAAGCGGGCCTCTTGAGCATGCCTTAACCCTTTATCTTACGTCTGAGTTAATCACAATATGTGATTATTAGAGACAATCGAACATATAGCTGAACTTATCTTATTTAGAATATAATTAAATGTAAAAAATTAAATACATTTATGCATTCAGGTTGTTCAACAGGCATATTTATGAGATTTAATATCTCATATTTCCAACATTTCTATGACCACACTTGGACCATTTTATCTTGGGAGGCAAACACTTTACGTGATGCTAAGCACCGAAAAAAATAAGAGCAAAATTACTTTAAGAAAAATGTGTTACACACAACTTAATCTAATATTTTTATACGTTTTAAATTGATTTTATATTTTACTAGTATTTTCCCTACAACCAAAATACCATTATTCAATTCAAAGCAAAAGTCGATTTTGCATAGCCATATGATGCAAATAGTTGTCAGATCTTGAAGCGGTGGTAATTAATTTGAGATAATTGATATTTACTTCAGTTTTTGCTATTATATATTATGGCTCACTTATAATCTGTTATATCACATATGCTTTAAAATCATTGTAATAATTTAGTTCCATCACAATTTCATGTTTAAGCCTCCAAATATTTTTTTACATGTATATGATAAAAATGATGAATGACTTTCAACATTACTTGTGTTTAAGAAATAATTAATTTGATCACCTTCATTCAAGCATATCCTTAAAAAATTCAATATTTAATTTGTCTATATCCAGGAACAAGCCTCTAGCTAAAACACCTTGAATATCTGATTGTAGGCAAAGAACAAGCATTCAAGAACAAGGTGCGAAAATCCTTAATTCCACACCAAAGAGGTGCCTGAAGGATATCCTTCAGACATCTCAGTTAAGTTTATATCAAGCTGCTCAAGCCTTGAAGTCAAGGTTTAATAAAAAAATAGGAATACACTGTTAAAGCACTTGAATCCCTTTGAATTCCGACCAACATGCATGAGTAAGTTGTTGAATCTCTTGCATCAAATATATATGAACCTTGAAAGAGTTAATTGTTAAAATGGTTTTAGATAGTGGGCGTGAGTTGACGATACCGATAATATGACATGAATGCTTTGGTGCGATAGTGATATAATTATTACAACTTTATTACGAGAAGCTAACGTCTCTATCTAAAAACGCGGAAAATTTGTGTTGCACTGGGGACGAAATCTGACGTTGTATCATTGTCGGGGCAAAGTCTGATATTCATCATTTATCGAGGACCAAAAGTGTTGTATTCTGCATTATTAGAGATCATCTACATGGCCCCAGAAACTGTTTTGAGCAATTAGATCCAACCTTCAAACAAGATGCTCTAAAGTTGTTCAAACTCATGTCATATCATTGACTTAGTTTAATCTCTTCAATCAGAATAACATTTAATAGAACTTTAAGAATATGTGGTTTAAAAAGTTAAAATAAGGGTGAAATCATTTAAAAATGAAAAATAGTATTTTCGAAACTTTTAAAATAAGTTGTCTTTTTCATAAAATTGTTATTATGCTTTTAAATACAGAAATTTATACTACTCGCTATTATTTTTGATAGTAAAGTGAATAATAGAAGTTACTCTGAGAATAAATAATAAAAGCAATTTCAAATTGAAATTAGTGATTTATAATTCTTATTTTTAGGAAGGTGAAGTATAAGTGCTCAAAGCCTGTTAAGTGCAAATCGTGACTAGGAACAAGTTGTTGAAGTCTTTGATCACATTAATTTCGACTAAACCTTTAAAGGAGGGACAAGAATCCAAATCACAACATTCTAAGTTGATATGCATCAAAATATTACCTCTATTCTATGAAAAATTTCTACTCATAAATTTTAATTGTTAATAAAAAAATTAAATTAAATTTTTATATTTTATTCAGTATTTGAAGAAAATATATCAAATTCTTATATTTTAATGTACTATTAATTAGAATTAGAATGAAATATAAAAATCTTTGAAATCAAACTGGAATTTTTTTTGTTAATTTTAATTTTTGAAATCAAACTGGACAATTTTTATTGGATAGTATCAAAGTGATGTTTGTTGATTAAAAATGTAAATTTGGTTAATTTTAATCTTTGAAATTAAACTGGACAATTTTTATTAGATAGCTTGGAGAGAGTATAAAACAAAGAGAAACAGTTGAAAGAGTTTGATGGGTTGCACATACGCGCCTCATTATGCCTCAAATCAATGAATCAAGGTCCACAAACATCTATTACATGCCCTACTTGGTTGTACAATTCTTAAAAGAAGAGCCATCTAACATTTAAGAGTTAGGAATTGAAATGACATGTAAAAAATCGATATATTCTATACAATTATAAATTGAGTGAAATTTAGGTAATATTTGGTACTTGAGAGGAAAGTTGATGAGGTGTTTCTTCGATAAGACTAAACAGGAAAGTAAAGAAAATTGATTGTATCTATACACAAATTGAACAATCTTAGTTGCCCAAAAAGGTTAAAGAATGGTTCTTCCTTACCATGAATTATTTCTCAACTTCTTCGAGTGCCAATATTCATCCTAAAACATGTTCATGCAACTATGAATTAAAAATTGCATAATATTTTGGTGATGGATATAAACTCAATAATGTATCACTAAAGAATAAACCGACGCCTCCGAATCTTGAAAGCAAACAAAAGCTTAAGTTTGTTAATTGAAGAAATGTTGTCAATCAGGCAATGCCAATCATTTACTTTGCCGAATAATAATGGTAGTCATCATCACCGAACATGAATGACACCCCATTTTTTGTAACCTTTACACCTTTCCAAATCTAACTACTCTTTAATCCTCACCTATAAAATCATATTCTTCATTATTACAACTCACTACTCCATATATATATATATATACTCAATTTTCCACCAAACTAATAACCCCATCACTTTATTCTTGAAATGAGGACATTATTCCCCATCTCCACCTTCCTTCTCCTCCTCCATGTCCTCATTACAACCACGGCCACGCCCACATCCACGACCACGATGATCACCAATGCCACATACCCAAGAATCCCAACACAAGATTACAAACTCGGGAGGAGAAAGAGCTCAGCATACAAATTCATGGCGCCCCAAAACGCGGCTCGTGCAGCCCTCGGATTGCCTCCATTGATCTGGGACAGGAAGCTGGCTAGATACGCGCGGTGGTGGGCGAACCAGAGGAGATGGGACTGCGCATTGGAGCATTCGAATGGACCATTCGGTGAAAATGTCTTCTGGGGAAGTAGCACTTCATTTACTCCATATGATGCTGCAAGAGATTGGGTTGAGGAGAAGAAGTACTATAACTATGGGTATAATTCATGTTCTTTTGGAGAAGAATGTGGGCATTATACTCAGATTGTATGGAGAAAGTCTAGGAGGATTGGATGTGCAAAGGCAAAATGTTTTTTGGGTCGAGGAGTTTACATGGTATGTGATTATGATCCTCCAGGAAATTACATTGGAGAGAAACCTTACTAAATATTGGAAGAAACTTGAGATAAAAATGTGCCGAAAATTAAATTATATCGCACTATTTTTATATTTTTTTCACCCAATTATTTTAATTTGTATAGTTTATACATATTGTTTGTGTCCCCTTCGAAATAAAATTCAGCTACCTATATTATTAACTCTAGCATTCACGGGTCACTTTTTGTCGGTGTCACTTTATGTACATCTGATCTACTTCTCTGGTGTCAAAGTAAAGGAATAGAACTTTGTTGCAACAATCCTAACTAAATGCCCAACTTGAAATTTTTCCTCCTGAAGATATGAACAGTTGAAAACTGCTATACAAATTTCATTAATCTTCCCAGACAGTATACATGTGTAAATATAAACCTCTATGGTGAGGTGTATTTTGTTCTATAAACATACATGCTCAGTTGCTTACAATATGTAAACTTAATGGCTATAGATTTTAAATTATAAATCAAATTTCAAAAGGAAATGTAAAACAATGAATAATTACAAGGAGTAGGGAAAAGAGAACACACATATCATAGAAGCGGTTCAGAAAGCTCCATTTCATTGGCACTCTCCTGCTGTGATTGAGGTTGTTTATGGGAACCTACGAAATCTAAGCCGAGCCATTCCCATGGCCAGCACATATATCTCGACCTTGACAACCCTGTTGTCGACGTCTCCTTAGAACCCCTCTCTTGGATCTGATGAGTTAGTTCTTCAACCTTCTCTCTTAGCCTTGTTGATCTCATGTCAGCCAACCTCAACGAATTTTCAGCTGCGTCCCTAGCTGCCATGGCAGCTACTGCCGTTCCTTCTTTGAACTTGAGCTTTCTCTCGCACTGAATAACAGCTTGATTGGCCTCCTCAAGCTCTAGACGAACAGCAGCCAACTACAGAGACCATTTAAGGGAACAAATATAATTGTACTCAGTAGACTTCAAGATACACTATACATGTGAAAGGAGCTGAACCTCAAACAACATATTTAGAGATACAAAAAAGTGCCGTTTCTGCAATTAAATGAGGATGAGGGGAATAGACCAGGGTAATTCTAATGAGAGGGCTACTCAAAAAATTTACTTTTGGTACAAATCTTTGACAAGATTGATGAAAATTGAGTCACTGTTTCTTTGTAACATGAGGAGTGTTCTCGACCTAATAATTGTACTTATAACTACATTACTAATTACTCCGTAGTAAGCAAGGAAATAAGTTTCTATGTAAACTAATTTTCCATCTATAGTGAAAGTTTGGCTACATCCAAATTTTGAGCGAGTCCTTCGCAACTAAAATCAGAAGAAACGAAACACCAACCTCCTCTCAGTCTCAACATTTTGGTGAACTTAACAAGATTCTAGTATTTCAAGTAATGACAGGATCTCAGATTGTGCAGTGTACTAGGATCCACCACTTGGAACATTTATAGTTAATTCTCTGGCCATGGAAATTTCATTAGCCTGACCAAAAATATCTGTAACATGCCAAACATGCAGAAGCCACATTCATTTCCTTTTCAACTGTAAAATTAAATTTATAATGTCTCAGGTGTAAAATCAAGACAATTTGTACCATGCCAAATTAAGATCAAGGCTTTTAGGTTGCTACTAGATTATGATAAAGTCAACATCAATTATTCTTAGAAAAATGGTCTAGCGGTTGAGCTAACACACATGATCCTTGAGGTCAAGGGTTTCAAGATCTCATGAGCAGAGAGGAGGGGGCTGGGGTGTGTAATGTGCTTCTCAAAAAAGAAAAAGAAAAAAGGAGAGGTGAGCTTGCCCAAGAGATGCCAAGTTACATTGATCTGATTATCATAAATGAGACAAGACCATTTAATGTGTAAGAACTTGTACATACTAAATTCAAATGAAGAGAATTTGGCAATATCATAGAAATTAGTTACTAAGTCAACTTACATCCAGGGGAAAAAAAGAGAATCGATTTTGCACCCAACCCAACTATTTGTAAGAAATCTAGAAGCCTTGATTTAAGTGAAGTTGAGAACATATAAACAAAACATTGATAATGAATATATATACACACATAATTATGGTAGAAAAAAAAAGTAAAACAGGAGGGACAGTTATAAAATTACAAAAAGGGTAAATTTGTCGGATATAAACTACCTGTTCAGTATACTCGTCTTCAATAGCTTTTCCTGCAGCAGCTTCTTCCTGAGCTGCCACTTTCCACCTTTCAATTTCTTCTTCTGCAGCTCCTATGTCTAGCATAAGTCCTTCCACCTAGATCAGGGAATGCATATAAGCTTTGGAAGAATAAAATAAATTTAGCTAGAGGAATATCTGCTCTTATTATGCATACTAACTAATCGGCATTGAAAAAAATTCTATAAAAAAAGAAGAAAAGCATGAAATCCAACCTAAACCACTAGACAAATTACTGCAGCAACATGTTCATGAGGTAAGTTAAAAAGGATATTCTCAATTCTTTATGGATCTCAAACACTCTTCTACTTAAGTTTCTTACAACGCACTGCATTTCTGCAGTTCTCACAGTTTGAGAAAGAAATTATTCTTTCGATTATTAAGACCTTTCAAATCTCTATATATAGATGCACTATACTTCAATAGATATTATTATTGCAGATCTGCAGCTTACATCATATGTTATTCCCTTTTATATTTGGAATATGTCATTGTAATTATGTACTCCAACGGGAGGGTCTCTATCTATTATCATGAAACAGAAATCTAATCAACAAATTTATAGTCTAAATTCATAATCCCATAGCTCTTGACCAAACAGACTATACAAAGAAGATTCCTAAGGGGTCAATAACTAATAATTTGCTATATACATAAATGTTTTAGCTTCGACAACTCGTTAACTAATAATCCTTACACGAGGGAATGACATATGCGTTATTTTCAGTGGGAATCAAATTTGGATGTGAACTACAGTATATAATTGTGTCAGTCGCACATCAGATTCTGAAGGAATATTAAAGGCATAGCATACTGAAGGTTACAAATTACTAGGCCTAAACACATAAAAATGCTGACTTACATTATCATTTGCCACTCTTTCGCTCTCTTCAAGCTCCTTCACTCGTAGCTTCAACTGACTGAGCTCCTTTGCATGAGTTTCCAGTTGTTCTTTAAGTAAACATGATTCTTCCCTTAGGTAAAGATAGTGCACACTCTTAATCAGATTTCAGATGAATGATTATTGTGAAATAGGATGAAAATCAAGTCACTTCATTATGCCCCGTTAGTTTAACTAATAATTTTCCAATCACTCGACATATTTAGCTTATACTGTGAATATAATATGTGAAATTCTGAACTTTAGCAATATGAGTAGACTTGCAAGCAAACACTAATTCTTATTAAAAGAAAAACTCCTTGTTATTAATAATTGACCAACCCCTCATATCTTAAGCATTCAAAGGAGATACCTTAGTTCCTCTACGTTGTGCTTTAGCTCGATGATTTCAAGCTGAGACTGCTTTATAATGTTCTCTATAGCACCGGCCTGCATTTCAAAAACTAGTGAGCAAACTAAGGGCAATGATTTAGCCACCATATAGATGCGGACAACGCAAACATTTTAACAATTACCAATGCATAAACTTCATTGTCTTGTTGCTCTGTTGTCGATGCACCACCTAAATCTCGTTTTCGATCCTTATTAATATCATCACTAAATTTATAACCGATCCCAAAATCTCTGAGTCCATTTTCAGCCACTTTAAAAAACTCATTCGTTTTAGATGAAAACCCCACTGACATTCTTCTCGACATAGCAGTTCTCAACAACGAACCAACTTGTTCTTTCTCCTTAACTAACTGTGCCACAGTCTCATTTAACAATTTCACTTCACGCTTATTCTCATCCACCAAATCTCTCGTTTTCTCTGCAATGAATCTACTCAACTCATATATAGACTCCAACCCCGCCAAAGAAGCCCTGATGTTTCCCTCCACATCAGTTTCCTGAGCAACAAACAACGACTCTAACATCTCCGATGACTTACTAGGATCAACTACCTTTATCACACTAAGCATTTGTTGGTGTATTTTCCCAACAAAATCCAACTGATCAATAACCAAAACTCTCTCCAAATCCATTTTCTCCTGCAAACTACCCGTTCTACTCTCATGCTCTCCCTCGGAATTTCTCAACTTCGTCACTTCATCCTCCAACTCTGCAATCCTCCCATCTCTCTCCTCTACCCCTTTCTCCAATCTCTCGATCTCCCCGTCTTTCCTCTCCCCCTCCTCTCTCAAACCTCCAATCACAGCCTCAAACCGCGAAACTTCAATAGCAATCTCATAATTACTCCGTTCCAAAACCTCCCTCACTTCGTCCCTCCCCTTATCCGCCCCCTCAACCAACCTAACCAACTCCTCCACTATCTCCTCCATCCTCGTGATCACTCCATACGTCACAGCCGGTAACCCTCTAGTAAACTCCCCAGACCTCGGCAACCCTCCCGCACCAAAATTCTTGTACTTCCCAACTCTACTCGATATTCTATCAATCCCGGTAACCAACATACTAGCCGCAGTCCCTATCTCAGACCTCGATAACTCTTTCCCTCTCATCACATCTTCCAACTCCTTCCTAACCTCAACAACACCCTCATCTCTCAACTTAACTACATCACTCAATTCCAACGACAAGTTTTCCACTTTCTTCAACGCCTCATCTTTCACCTCAAGCGTCTCCTTTAATTCCAACGACATTTTGTCCACTTTCCTAACCGTTTCAGTTAATTCCAACGACAATTCGTCCACTTTCTTAACCGCCTCATCCTTCAATTTAACCGTTCCGGTTAATTCCAAAAACACATTATCCAATTTGTTAACCACCTCATCTCTAGAATTAACCGTTTGGGTTAATTCTAAATTCAATTTGTCGACTTTTTTAAGTGCCTCATCGCGTTTTTTAATCGCCTCATGAGTTAATACTTTGAGGCGATTAAACGAGACTTGGAGCTCGGATTTCGATATCTCAGCTGATTTTCGAGCTTGCCTTTCGCGATCGAGCTCGAATAATAACTGCTTGAATTTTTCGATTGGAATTTCATCTTCTTCTTCCACGTCACTTAATACAGCGTCGTTTTGGTCATCACTAGACATTGTAAAATTTAATTAATTGGTCTCAAAATTTAAGGAATTGGGTTTTTGGATATAAATAATTGAATTTAGTGAGTTGTGGAATTGAAATTATGGTGGTGGTGGTGGTGGGAAATTGAGTGGCGGAGGTGTTGACAGCAAGTCTAACAAAGGTACGAGGTGAAATCAGTTGACCAAAGATACTTTCCGACCGATGTACGAATTTCTCTTAGGGGAATTGTGATTTCTTGTACAGGGGTATTAGATATTTTATTTTTAATTACTCTAATTTTTGGAGAGAATACTCAATTTTGTTTGTTAATCAAAATTAATAAACATTGATAAAGTAAATTAAAATAAGATTTTTAACTTTAAAAGCGACACTTGCAGTGCTGGCGCAAATTAGTGTAAGCCCAGGCTGCAAACATACACCTTATCGGCCACACTTCATTAATTAAAAAATTCGGACAAAATTCACCTTGCAGAGTGCGTTTCACCAGTATTCTACCCAGCTGGCTAAAGCATCCACAACCCGTTACTGCAATACTCTCTCTCCTTAATCTCACTCTCGATTTCTCTACAATTAGCTACCGATACTACCTGCAAATGCCCAGATTAATTACTGCAATTTCAGCATAATCAAGTAGAAATCCTCAAAAAATTTAGAACTTGAAGGATATTTACCAAATTTGAAGAAGCTGAAAAGGGTAAAATCAAAAAATTGTTAATTTCAAAATTTTATTGAGAATTTTTGATGAATTAATCATCATTTGTAAACCAAAAAATTGTGAAAAGGGTATATTTAAATAGCAAACTTATTGTATATTACTTATATAATGTACTCAAAAGTTGAAATGAGTTAGGTTTTTGAAATTGAAAGGTTGTACAAATTAATGTTTTGCGGTTATTTGTAAACTTTAAAATGGATGTTAATTTTAATTTGAAAAAGATAATAATGTGAAGCTGAATTGCGGTTTATAAACAAAATTAGAGTTACAATTATTGATAACTTTAAATTAATATATAATGTTAGTTTTATGATTTAGAAACATTAAATTGTAATTTGAAATCTCCATATTGTATGTGGAGTAAATATTTACACTGGATAAACAAAATTCAATAGAAAAATACTTTAAAAATGTTACTTATAGGTTTGAATTATGAATATCTAAGTAGATATGTACTTTATTATATTAGGTTAATGTGATTGATTACATAAAATCTACAAAAAAAAAGAGAGATATGAGTACATATATACTCAAACAAAACTAAATTATTTGAACTAGAACTTTGTAAACTATTGAGTATATATATTTTCAAAATACACATTGAGTACATATATAGTTTAATATTCGTTCGGTGCGTCTCGTATGTGTCAAAGTATACATGTACTTTTCAAATACATTTGAAATTGAGTACATATATACTCTAGAAAATACTTTCTAACAATACAATGTGTTGAGAGTAAGCATGCTCATACACTAAAGTTTGAGTTCATATATACTTTGAAAATATGTATTTACTAAATGCATATGTGTTGAAAGTATATATGTATTGAAACTACAGTACACGTATACTCTGAAAATTCTTAGTTGTAAAAGACAATGTGTTTTAAAGTATTTAGAATTACGGTAACTTAAATTTGAGTGCGTATATCTACTCGCCGAATTGATTCTTGATGGCCAGCTAAAAAGTCTTTATTAATACTTGATTAATATTACTAATATATCATAAAAATTACTTTATCAAAATATTTTAATTAATCGTGAAAAGAAAAATCACTTTATTAAGAGATAAAGTGGAAAGATCAAGAGAAAGTTGCATTGAATTCATATATGATTAATTAAAAAGAAAAGAGAAATTTTCTTCACGTGATCGAAGTAAATTGGAGCGGATGGAGTATAACACGATATAGAGTATATTAAGTTAATGTCTATAAGTGTTATTTAGAGTACACTATACACATTTACTCTAGGAAGACACAATTGAGTACATGTGTACTATTAGTGTATAAATAATAGTGCATATTTACCACATAATATTATTATATTGGAGCTGGCAGGTAGAGTTATAGGCTAGATATCTCATTGTAATATTCACTAATTCAATTATAATCTTACATAATGTCGAGCTTAAGTCCTAAACCTAAATTAATTTTCTTTTTCTCCGCCTCCAAAAACTTCATGCTCTAGTCCAAATTTCCAAAGCTTACATGGCAACTCTAGTATTGCTTTCCTCCATAAGCACCACTGCCCAAATCTTAAAGGCAACCAACATTATTATATTAACTTCGGTCCCTTTCCACCAACAACAGCTTACCATATTACTTTTATTTTTGTTTTGTTCATTCTTTAGTTTAAACCAACGAGATCATCAATTGTTTCATCTATTCCTCTGAGTCCAATGTCTTTGTATCACTTGTTTTAAAAAAATTATATTTTCATTAGTCACCAACTTATAAGACATTCTTCCAAACCTCACTAATGAGAGGAAAAAACATTTTCCATATGCCTTAATACTCGTCGAATATTGACAACTGCGATATTGAGCGAGCCATGCATACATTGAAATTCAATCCACGTCTGATTGGTATATGAATCTTTGGGCTATACCATTATGACTTCCGACCGAGTCTTTCTTCCCTCTTTATTTAATTCCGGTCATCGTAATAACATCATTGTTGGAAATGGTCATTCTATTCCAATTGCGGTTATCGTCATACGCGGTTACCCGCCTGCCCCGTTACACACGAAAAATGTTACCGCGTGTGCCAAATATCTCGTTACTTAAAATTTACCACTGATAATTGTCTATCCATTGAATTTGACCCGTTTGGATTTTTAAATTGAAAGATCTTTGGACGGGTAATAAACTCATGAGATGTGGCAATGAGAGACCTTTACCTTTATCACCAACAAATCTAAATCGCCCGCTTTATGACAATTTTTGTCCTAGCTCCTAGTTTATTACATGAACCTTTTACGGGTCATCCATGAAACTTTGTTTTGCTTCCTTAGAAGAACAATTTTATTCAATGTAAATGGATCTTTTAGAGTTTATGTCAATCATGTGCTTGGTAAACATATAAAGTTTCCATTTAAAAATTCTACAACGGTTATCTGATGCCTTTTGACATAGTCCATAGTGATATTTGGACATCTGTTTTTGAGCTCGTCCGATCATCGTTACTATCTAATTTTCTTGGATGGTGTTCTAATTTTATATATGGACTTTTCCCTCTCTCGCGAAATCTAAACTCTTCTCCACTTTTGTCGTGTTTCGGGCTCTAATTAAGCACTCCAATTTGACAATGAAATTAAAAGTCTCAATGTGACAATGGCACTGAATTCACGAACAATTCATTCAAAAGCATTGCTCAGTCATGGCATTACTCTTACGCCTCACCGTGTCCGCCACTCCCCCCAAAGAAAATGGCAAAGAGATGAGCATAATACACTATCATTAATCACGTCGGACACTCGACCGCGCAGTACACAATTTTGGAAGGATCAATATTAACTAGATATTTGTATAGAGTACATGTGTACTCTAGAGAGACAAATTTGAGTACACATATACTCTTTATAAGGAATTTTATATTGATTCATGTTGATACTTCGATATTAATTTTGTAGGGACAAATCTCTCAACAATGGAGAAAGGGAATAGTTTGAAAATAAAGATAATCCTGGGAAAGAAAGGAAATTGGGCTTGAGCAAAGAATGAAACTTGAAGGTACAACGGACTTTGTTGATTTTAAGGTACTTGGAGGAAGGTACTTGTTTGTTGGGAATTTACAAATTGAGCAAAGAATGGGCATGAGAGTTCCAGTAGGCTTTAGAGCGAGTTATGGGCACAAAAGTTTGTTGGGGTGATTTTTAAGGTTGTCAGTTGTTGTACAATTTACATGGTGTGGCAGGAGCGCATAATAGAGTGAGTGAGATTTGCCAATGGGATCATGAGAGTAAACATCATCGATTGTCTTATAGCATTGAACCAAATCAAAGGACAACTTATTATGGAGTTCAAAACATGGCTACTATTTTCAAGAACACAACATATATCAAAGGTTTTCATGCTTGTCGTATTATGGAATATAATATCTTATTGTAATCTTTATGACATGATTACTACGACAAAGATGGCATGGTAGTCCTTAACCACTTCTTTGTTTATATATGTTCAAATAATGACCTTTAATTAACATATTAAGAAACATAAATAGAGCAAGAGGTTAGTAAAAATTGGTTAAAATCAAGTATATCAAATTTGATCACTTACATTTAACAAAGTCTTGAGCCCAGACAGATACGATGACTCAATACACTTTTTGAGTTTTCATCAAATAAGCCATCATCTTCAAGTACGGCACATAAATTAACAGACAACTAGTACAATCTAATTGAGTTTGTGAATGACAACCAAACATTCCATATCAAATTAACCACCAAGTGAGCTTCCACATACAAAAGAGTAACTTTAATTGAGTCATTAACTGAAATAGCTAATAGTAGTAATTAATTAACAGTCGACTATACTAGTGGGTTGAAGGTGCTAAGCACCACATTTAACCATGGCCGTATCAGGATGGCAAGGTACTACTTCTGTATGTAGGAAATAATCAATTGAAGATTACTATATTACACAACTTTAAGCACCAAATTTCAAGCAAATTTGTAGTCCAAATTTTCAATAAATTGATGTACACAATCTTAATCTCTATATTAAATTATCCCTTTATAGCTTTTATATAACATAAGAAAGCTATTAGGCGATATTCAGACAAATCGGTTAGGAGCAGACGATTCTCAACCATGAAGCTTCCTGAATTCACAAAATTCCAAATGCCGACGATTCTCAACTATTGAAACTCCAAATTGAGAAACAAAAACTCAAAAAAAACCTAAACACCAAATTAATTCCAATAATCTGTCAAACATTTAATCAAGTTCATCAAATAAAACTAAATTACATTTGAACATTTAAGAAGAAATAAATAATAAATAAAAAATGAACGAATGATCATATCATATATCGAAAGTCAATCAAAAGAAATTAAATTCAACAAATCATACAAAATAAACTAAAAATAACATCATTTGCACTATAATAAAAGCAAATTAAATATGATTAAATGAGTTGGTAAAATATATGGCTTCATCAATACGAAAGTTAATCGTTAATAAAAATAATCAAATTGAATGAATAAAATGTTGGATTTTACGAATTAAAATAACAATTATAAATAAACGGCGGATTCTGAATAATATCTGAGTGTATGCCTGGCGAAGTTTGCGGAATATATACGAGGAGACTCTAAACAATCAACGTAGATTGTCTTTAAAAATAGTCGATACCAGCGTATGAGCGAACCCTCCGTGAGGCTTTCAAAACTCTTTAAAAATTAAGCGTGAGCGGGTTGGCGGGGAAAATCCGAAATTTCCCTCTTAGTCGTACAGGATGAAAGGGGAGGCGGGGAGTGCTCAGCTTAGTTGAAAGAATTGAGTGCAAATTATTTCCAATAAAATCGTGGCCTTTATATAGACATCAAATATCCTACTTTTTAGGCTTTGAAGGAGAGTTAACAAAAACTCTTCCACCTCCTTACTTGAGTTGGTCGAACCTAGACAAGGTTCGAACATACGACATCCCTAAAATCGGGAGGCATCTTTATGTGGAGAAGAGAATAATTCGAGACCTTCTCGCAAATCCTATTTTAGTCGACTATGGGATGGATTCTACGGTGTTAGATTTTTGGCCCCGATATTCTTATATAGTTATATTTTAAACTGAATTATAATTAAATTGTAGTTCGATTTAGTTGTTGTGTGTGACCTCTTAGGCACGATCGAAATTAGCAATATATTAATTCATATTTAACCGAACATCATATTAATATATACATTATGAGCGGACTCTAGTAAGCCATCATAACCCCTAATGTCAATCGAGTTAATCCTGATATATTAATTGTCCAACAATTAACATATATCTGAACTTATAACTTTAAATGTAATAATCGGTTGTCTGTCCCCAATTCCAGCGGGCGTATATTTTATGAGATATAACATCTCATTTCCAACATAAAATATAATTAAATAATTAATTGATTGTGAGAGACTACACTCATCGAATTAATTGAAAATTAAAATATGAAATGAATAAACGAATGATTACTTGTTGAATAGAGGCGAGTACGTATTGATTGGAGAAACAAAGTATTCACTACGGCATCATGTATCTGATTCAATGACGAATGGTTGGTAATGGTTTCTATTAATATTTGGAATGATAGTGGATTCGGGGAGAGATTCCCAATCTTAGTATTTTTTAATCCTCTCGGCGTATGGAAGCTCTTTACCTTTGTCTCTGAACTTCTTTTAGCTCCTACGATAGAATACACCTCTCCTGATTTCCACTTTTTCCTCCCATGTGTCCTTTACTATCACGAAAATTTATCCAATAGGAGCTGACGGATGAAAAAATGGCCCAAAGATTAGCACTTTCAATCCAAAGACCTCTGAGAGGATCGCATGCTTCTCAATCGATAACGTGAAACTCACTCCGCTTTACTCGACCATCCCCTCGCTGAGGTTGGAAAAACTTTGGAAACTCCCGCTTGGGTAAATATTTCTATGGAAACTCCTACTGATAGATTACCACTACGGACCTTTTAACATATAAAATAAAATTAACATTAACACCGTTTTATTTGTCTACGTTCGTTAAATAATGAGAGTAGTAAGGACATTTGATACGTTTGAACATTTTCCGACCTCTGCTTCTATACAAAACTTTCTTTTGTCTTTAATTTTAAGGGTGGGCCATGACATACATGAAACAAGCCTTTTTGGTAGTCTTCTTGGGTTACTTGGCTTATGAAGAATGAAGTCACCTTTAATCATGACGATCAACGGACTTTAAGTGGAGTTGGGCGAGCCTCAAAGTTAGCACATAAATGGCTTCAACATTCCAAGAAATTTAGCCTCTTAACACTTAGCAAGACTTCTACCTTATAGGAGGTTTCTCAACGGACACACTTTTTTCTTTTTCAATCAAAGCTCTAGTTTAACTTCCCAACAAATGTGATAGATGTTGTCGAAAAAGGGACACTAAGATTTATCTTGGTATTTCTAATGATAAAAGACCCAAGTGGCTTTTAGAGATGTCTTTTATCGAAACAGTGATGAAGGATCTACTCTTTAGTACGACCTTATTTCCCAATGATGTGGATGTTCCTACTTCATTTTCTACAGCTTCCGTTAGAATCAATTTTCCTTCTCTCCTCATACTTCCAAAGAACTTAGTTTTCATTGGTTTATATCATTATTGATGGTTTATTTTTCCATAGTATGGTATAGGAATTATCGCTGAGCTTGGAGTCTTGTGATGATTAGACGTCTTGAAGGAAGCTTGAGGAAGAATTGTAATACTTTTGGTTACAGTAGTGTTGGTTATTTTAAATTTGAAGAACGTTGATATCGATGCTTTTAATTCGGTTTATGTAATTCTTTAATACTGATAGCGGCGAAGAGGCATAGACAAGTTCTTTTCTACTTAATATCGCTAGATTATTTATCTTAAAAAAAAAATAGTCACTCCATACTCCATAGTCCCGGTATTTGTATTAATTTTAATTTATATTGAGGCTTTAGATTTATAAGATTAATTGAAAAAAAAAAGACCGAATCCAACTTTTCATGATGAATAATCTTTTAATCATATAAGTAAAGTTATAAGGAATAATATTTCGTAAATAAATTTAATGTTATAAATGTTATACTTTGTATATTTGAGCAAGGAATAGTAACTAATTTGGTTAAAGTTTCAATACTAACACGAAACGAATGAGAAATGAGAACTTTTTAACTTTCGGGCTGTCATTTCGATTAGTAAAAGAATTTGTATCTTAAGTAGGTTCGAAACTTCGTAAAAGCGAATCTTTGCGTTAAAGTGGTTACAAGTAAAACAGCTTCTTACGTTAAGTGAGGCACATCCGTAATTAACTCTTCAGTAATATCGGGGACGTAAATGCCGAAGGCCCAGTTAGTGTGGCGTTTAGTATTTTGAAAATAACGATAGTTGAGGATAATGAAATAAGCCTTGATCAATCCGATAACGTATTAACTTAATGGTAAAAATAGCCGAATTAAATGATATCACGTGTAGAATGACTCATTTAAGCTTATCCAAATCCGAAGATTTCAATTTTAATATTTTTTCTCTCCGTTTTAATTATCGTTTTAGTTATTTGTATACATGGATTGAGAAGAAAAATTAATTAAAGTATATTGAAATGTAGAATAATGATCGATTAAAATAATATAATTTGATTGGTTGTTAATTTAAAAATAAAAATAGTCAAAAAATACATTAAAAATAAAAATCTTATTTATTATCTTGAAATAATAATTAAAATAAATAAATTTATTTAATTAAAATGACAACTAAAAAAACAGAAAATAACAAAATAGGTGACTGATTTCGATATGATAGTAATCACAAATAATTTGGTGTCACATTTGTACATATTGTGATATAAATCACTTGATTTGACGCTTAAGCTATTTATATCAACAATATATATAAAGGTATATATAACTGAAGAGCAGTAGGTGTCTATCTTTCATCTTCTCCATACCCTGGTAAGCTATTTTCTTATCATATTAATTGTGCCAATGATGTCGAATATCGATGGTTTGATAAAGTTACCATTTCGGGTTGTTAAAGTTTCAGAATTATCACCCGAGGGGATGTGTTTGTTAAAGTCCCTCATCAGTTGACTTAGGTTCTTTAGAATAACGATGTTAAATTTAAAAGTTACCATTCGATTTGTTAAAAGTTTCCATTCTATCACCCGAGAGATCATGTTTGTTAAAAGTCCCATTTGATGTCCAGATTCAGCTTTAAAACTTTGTTTTCGATAAAACAATGTCATTGCAAATGTCAAACTTCGATTTGTTTCCATTCTATCACCGAGAGATAATGTTTGTTAAAAGTCCTCATTTCATCATCCGTTCAACTTAGGTTATTTTCAATCAGTAATGTTCATTGCAAATGTCAAACTTGGTCGCTTTGTGTATTTTGGACTGAAATTGAGTTCTTGGTGCTATTTGCCCATATTAATTTAGTTAATATTCAATTCCATAAATACTGTACATACATACTTTGAATTTTGGTATTTGATCTTTAATTTTGGACTATATTTTTATGAGTTGTATAATAGTTATTGCAAAAAATGTTGAATGCTAATATTTTTTTTATGTACCTTACTCGTTACTCGTTAGTATTAACATGATAATTTCGATGTAAGAATATGTTATGTGTGCTAATTAAAGCTACAAATTTTATTAATTTTGATAATTGAAAATAATGCTGGACAACTATTCTGAAAAAATACAGTCTTTAGGCTTTTTTTGTTGGAAGAAACAATTTTTTGTGGTTTGGATATAGTGTACAATAATTTATTAAATTCAATTGATAATAAAGTCAATTATCATTCATCAAGAATTGATTTTGGGCAAACACATTAGTGTATTTATCATTTCTGACCTTTGGAGTTTGTGTGATTCTATAATGGGTTTTTTGTAATTTGATAAAAATATAATTTTTGTTGTTATATATTATTATGATTGATGGTAATGGGTGAAATCTGACTCTGGTTCTTGCAGGACTGATTGCAAATGTTGCTAAAAATGAAGTCTTGCATATTTTTATGTTGTCTACTTACTCTTGGTGCAGTAGCAAACAAAGTGGTATAAATTAGTTTCCTTTGTTGATATTATTATAGTGTTATTAGTCATGCACATGATCACTTTATCCGATGAGATTTCGTTATTTTAGCTTTGTCAGTCCTCATATTGTTGCTCTTTGTTTGATTGTGTACTGCCATGCAGAGCGCTAAAGGTCCACCGACATGTCCTGCAGATGTCGGGAGTGATTGTAGTTCTGGTGAATGGGAAGGAGACTTCTTTCCTAACATCCCAAAGATTAAGTATGAGGTGTGAACAACAATGCCGAGATGGTTTCTTTGATTTATAATAATAGAGAACTCTGTCCTGTCCCATTGTATTATCTGATTTTGAGTGTTACATTTCTGATACATAACTATATGCAGGGCCCTTCTTCCAAGAACCCACTCACATATAAGTGGTACAATGCAAATGAGGAGATTCTTGGTAAAAGAATGAAGGTTAGAATACGTCCACTGAGTTTTGGTCTGTTCTTATTCCTTCATTGTGGCAGATCTTGGCTAAAATTCTAGAATTTAGTTCATTGGAGAATCACCGCCAATAATGGTTCCTTTCCAAAAAGTTATATTCTGTTTATCATTATTCTGGGATTTTCGTCAGCGATAATGCCACCATAGTTTTAATTAGATTTTTGTTTTGATCCAACTTTGCTCACTTGCAATCTTATATAAATAGTGTAATTAAATTCGTAAGATTATCTTGCTCATCCATATTCAATCAGAAATCCTTATAGTATCTAAATAGTATGTGTAATGATCTTGGTAGGTTATTACGGATTTGGATAGATAGTAGAAGAATAGGTAAAAGAAAGGGAAGAGATAGTTGGGAAAGAAGATAGTTGAGGGAGATTAGAGATAGAATTTAGAAGAGATAAGTATAATTAATTCATTTCATTTCCTAATCGCCAATGGTTAAACTACATCTACATATATAGAGTTTTAATATATCATTTTTAAAATATTAAATACTTAATATTGAAATACTAACGATTATTATAACTCTTGTTTGGATCTTTAAATGTATTTCTTTGATTATATTTTTGGGACCACCGTATAGGGTCGTAACTCATAAAACAGAGCATCTTGTCCTCAGTATGTGCAAATCAAGCATGAATCCCAGGCTTCACGGTATTGATGTCTAGAATTCAACAAATAAGAGACTTGTTATATGAATTTGAAACAATCCTTAATACCGGGATTTATGGATGAAGCTTGATGAGGCTCCTCCATAATTGATGATTTTCTCTTCTTCGACTCTACCATGTTGCTTTGGAAACCCGTATGAAGCTTGTGACTATGAGCTTGATGGGAAAAAACATAACCTTTAATAACCATGTCAAGGGATTGATGAGTAAGTAAATGTCTTAGCTCTCTTACTGGTTGTGTAACCAAAATGAGAATGTAGCTGACATAAGCATCTTGCCCCCTTATTCTTATCACAACCCACAGATTAAGAGATGTAAGATAAAGTTCATCAACAACCCACATAGCACTATTGAGGACAACCACAGGAGAAATCAAAATGGTCATTAAACTGACTTACTTCCTTGCTAAAAGACTGTTGAACCAAGTACAATGACAAAATATTCAATCCAAATTTGAAGCATCTCTCTTTCCAGCCATCTCAGAAATGAGATCGATGAATTGCTTATTGTAATATCTAGTAGCCATATTCAACCCACCGAGACCACTGGTAACAGTGAAAGAATCAACATTGATCGGAATTCCAGGATCCCACAACTTATTCCACAGAATGCCAATAAATGTCACCCTAACAGCCTTGTAGTTTAACTCGGTCTGTTCATAATTCAGCATGTTATCCCATACAAGAATACTATCAAAATGCCTTTGATGTACTGGAGAGTTTAGGAATTCTGTCCATCCAAATTTAGAGGAGAGGTGGCTGCCCACTGAAGCAGGTAATCCTAAAGGATAACGGTAAGTACAAGGCCTCTGAGAAACACCATTAATCTGACAGTTAGTTGCCTCAAAAGTCAGCTGAGATGTAGGAGATATATTGTTCATAACTTGACTCTCCATATCAACCAAGCTCTTTACACAAATAATTCCAAGAATTCGAGAGGTAGAACTTAGAGCATCCACATTGAATATGTGACGATCTATAGGATAATCATCATCCTCAACATAATCATCATATAATACCTTTTGAACTGTAAAATAATTATTCTCAATCGAATCATTCCTTCCATCGAACAGTTCATTAGCAGAGAGCTCATTCACTTGTAGCTCAGAACAATACCTTTTCCCTTCAACAGTGACTGTAGAAACACCATTTGCGTCCAATGTTGAATCATATCTGCTCATATCCACAATCGATGTGAGTGAGTTGCATAGATTATGCAGATTCTTCATAGCTTTCTCCAAATGCTCTCGAGTAGAAACATAATTGTTATCTACAAAATGAGTTGTTTCTTCAGAACATTCAATATTCATTCGACCACCTCCCATTTCAATAAAAACATCCAGTTCCCTCACAATAATTCCAGGATCAAACAATTCCCCTAGAAGACTACTAGAGTTCATCAAACAGACAATGAAATTAAACTTCATAGCAGCAATAATAGAATCATGAAGTACCACAGTATGACCAAAATTCAACAACGTACACGATTTATGTGAACTTGTACAAGAACTATTGTAACTTGATTATCAGGTTGAAGAGAAGGAATTGTAGTAAAGCAAGTGTTAACTTCACCAGAAAGTGATGCAATGTCGGAGAACAAATGTGACCCTTCTGTTATTTCATGTTGAGGCTTGAAGTAGTTGTCCAATGATTCAGTTCCTTGAAGACTATCAGGCCATTGTATGTCAGTAAAGCTTTTCAGGAACTAAGGTAGACTCAACTTCCTTTGTGAGCACATGAAATGGTCTATCATTTGAATAGTACATAACCAAACTAGCATCCAGCACTTTTGCAGCTGCACATACCTTCTCAACCCTACTAAAATCTTTATCGAAATTGAGATGATCATTATCATAACCATCAAGTACTACCTCATCAACAAAAATATCCCACTCAGGCCTTTTATCAAATACTCCAGGAGTAAAGAATTGTTTCTCTTCCAGCTCAAAGAAACTAGACCTTAAACGTATAGTATTATTATCCACTATTTGTTGATTATCCTTATAATTATCATACAGTACCTGATCAATCATAGGATAATCATTATCATCTCTTTCAGGAAAATCGTCAAACACTTGAGTAGTGGAGAATTGCTTCCCATTTCTCTAAGGAAAATCAGACCTCGGGGACTGGCAAATTATCATAGAGGCATCGATACTATCGTTGTCCAGCTTCTTACTACGGATATAATCCAAATTAAGAGAGATCTCTTCTAACCCAAGATCATCATCATCATATTCATCATAAATAACCATATAGGATAATGATATTCTTCCCTGCTTGGAATTTCATCAAACACCTTGTTCGCAGAGAGTTTATTCATGTCTTCACGTTTATTATTTGAGATAGTTTTCACAACAACTTCATCCCTTTGAGTACCATAAGTGAGTTCCCTTGAGAATGAAGCTGGATATCGTATGAGATCATCAAGTTGG
Source organism: Lithospermum erythrorhizon (assembly GCA_019722365.1). Classification (NCBI taxonomy): domain Eukaryota; kingdom Viridiplantae; phylum Streptophyta; class Magnoliopsida; order Boraginales; family Boraginaceae; genus Lithospermum; species Lithospermum erythrorhizon. The sequence goes on along the minus strand of JADFUC010001332.1, from coordinate 179,245 downwards.
GTCTGAGTCTCGTTAATAGAAACTGATTGTTGCTCCTTGATCTGTGGCGGGCTTCCTCAAACTCTATAGTCATTTGACAACAACCATCGTAAATGCAACATCCTTGAAGCCAGATTCTCTCTGTGATTGCATTATAGATTGATTGATAATGAAGTTTTGCTTCAATATAATCAAGAAGTGATTCCCAGAATTTCGACATCCCCATATGAATCGAATACTTGATGCAACACATCCTCTGCAATTGGATAACAAGGATAGTTTAGAATCCTAGAAAACAAATTTTGCGTTGTATGAGCAACCATGGAAACATAGGATAGAAAACAAATTTTGTGTTGTTGATTGATGTGTGTGTTTGAAGGTTTGTAAAGAGTGTTTGAATTTTTGAATTTATGGAAAATTTGTTGATGAAAATGGATGATTATGTAGCAGAGTTCTGATACCAAGTGTAATGACCTTGATAGGTTATTACGGATTTGGATAGATAGTAGAAGAATAGGTAAAAGAAAGGGAAGAGATAGTTGGGAAAGAAGATAGTTGAGGGAGATTAGAGATAGAATTTAGAAGAGGTTAGAGAGATAGAGAGAAGAGAAACTAGAGAGATAAGCATAATTAATTCATTTCATTTCCTAATCATAATGGTTCACTTTACATCTCTATATATAGAGTTTTAATACATCATTTTCTAAAATATTAAATACTTAATATTGAAATACTAACAATTATTATAACTACTTTTTGGATGCTAAAAATGTGACTCTTTGATTATATTTCTTTGGGACCACCATGTAGGGTCATGACAGTATGTGACAAGTCTCTATATAGTGAAGCTATCTTCTCAGAATTTTGGAGTAACATTAAACTGACCAGCTTAAACATTTTACATAGGACTGGATGAGGTTCAGTATTGCATTTTGGCACACATTCCGTGGAACTGGTGGTGACCCTTTTGGTGCACCTACAAAGTTGTGGCCTTGGGAGGATGGCACAGATTCCTTAGCCATGGCCAAAAGGAGGAGTACGATAAGGCTCAATAGATTCTACTTAACTATAATTCTTGAGTTATCTTCTTATTTCAGTATTGATCAATGATTCCAGTGAGAGCGAACTTTGAGTTCCTGGACAAGCTTGGAGTAGAGTTGTGGTGCTTCCATGATAGGGACATTGCTCCAGAGGGTAAAACAATTGCGGTATGTGAGACTTGGAATGATTTTTGCCTTTCCAGAACCCTAGTGGCTTGGATGAATAAAACTTTGGATTTTGGAAAAAAATAAAACTCACTCCTTTCTAATTCTAAGGACTATTTGACTTTACACAAAGTTTTATGAGAATTTCAATTATGTCTTTAGTTTTAACTTTTCCCTCCTTTTCACTATGATGAGTTTAATAAGAAACAGAACTAATTTTAGGATTTCCGAATATGGAATAGCTCTGTTAGAATCTTGGATGGAGGGAATAATACATGTTTCTGAAAATTCTTATAACGGTCCTAGCACTTTTACATGTTTTCTTCTGTAGTTATTCCAAATATGTGCCTCTTTCTTGTCAACATATGCACCGCTTCTGCCCTTGAAATATCTATATTGTTCATTTGCAGGAAAGTAATGCAAACTTGGATGAAGTGGTTGCTCTTGCCAAGGAACTCCAGGTAGCATTTCTTAACAATCATACAACGTCAGTTATATATTTTTTCCAGTCACCATGGTTTTTTCCAGTTGCATCTATTTCTGAAACTGAATTCTGAACATTGATGCTGGAGATGTTCTAGTGTATGTTGAGCTTATGAATTCATTTATATGCTTTTGTAGCTGTACCTGTTGAACCTTAATTTATATTTGAATTACATTAACTGTTTCTTAGGGTACCAAAATCCATCCATTGTGGGGTACTGCACAACTATTCGTGCATCCTCGATTCATGCATGGGGCTGCGACTAGGTAATCCTCAGTTCTAAATATTTTATATTCTTTCTGTTGGATGTTTGTAGTCAAGTGCCATTTCTCTGTCTGTAGCTCTGAATTGGCAGTTTATGCCTATTCGGCTGCTCAGGTCAAGAAAGCGATTGAGGTTAGTTTTTCATTATTATTTTAATAAAGGTTATTAAATTGTGGGAAACTGTGCACACGTGCTGAATATGTACATATTAACAGGTGACTCATTATCTAGGGGGAGAAAACTATGTATTCTGGGGTGGTCGTGAGGGTTATCAGACCCTTTTGAATACAGATATGGAGAGAGAGCTCAACCATCTGGTAAGCTTATCCTTTTATCTTGTTGAATGTATTCTGTACATACTTTTGGGTTGTAATAATGTCTAATTTTAATATGATCCTTCTTCGTTCTTCTGGCAACATTTCTTCATGCTGCCGTTGGGCACAAGAAGAAGATTGGATTCAATGGTAACTTACATTCTGTTTTTTTAAGTGTGATGCACATACTTGAATATTGTTAATATGTCAATGACATTGTTAAGATTTCTTCCGTTGATTTCATAGTCGTTTGTAATTCTTTTGTGGAATTTCCACCAGTGCCACAATGGTCAATTCTTTGTCAAGTTAATAGAACGTATATCTGTTCTCATAAATGCACCTTCTACCTTGTTATAATCCCTCTAACACATGATTTTTCTTTGTTTGTCATTAGGGACACTACTGATTGAACCTAAACCTCAAGAGCCGACAAAACACCAGTATGCGGCTCACCTAATCAAATGTGTAAATACTACACTAAATTCCTTACTTTTTTCTAACAATTCTTTCGTAATTTAAGGTATGATTGGGATGCCGCAACTGCAGCAAATTTTCTGCGTAAATATGGCCTGATAGGTAATCAAATTTCTTGATCTACTAATTTTCTTGATGGAATCTAAGCACTGTAGATGTGTCTTCGCTACTTATGGTCAGCCCTAGGCACTTATTTTTCCGGAACTGTAGTACTCCCTCCGTGTTTTTTTTTTGTCGTTCTTTCTAGTCATTTTGCACATAGATTAAGGAAAATAAAAAGTTGACAAAAAAATATATTGAAAATGTAAAATGACAATTATTTACAACTATATCATTCGTTGGTTGATAATTTCATAAGAAAAAGTTGTCAAAAGGTATATTGGAAATGTTGAGGTACAATTTTCTATGCTAGAAAGACATATTTTGAAATAAAAAATTTAGCCTAAAACAACATAAAAAAAAACGGATGGAGTATGATATATTTTCTAGTGTTAGTTATGGATCAAATGATTGCATCTAAACATACATGGCTTTATATGATTGGCAATGGGTGTAACATAGAAAGTCAATGTACTTAGAATTTAAGGTATATGGGTACGGTTCTTTTGTAATATTGCTGCAGTGACACCAATAAATGATAATACTGATATTGGTAATATAATTGAAGTATACACTGTACTGATGGGATTCTTTTTACTAAATACTAATGGAGGGTTTGTTTTTTTCCTCTTGCGCTAGTATGAATCATGTGGTATTTTCCTGTATTCTTCATAACATCTCAAATGAGGGCAAAATAACAGATCTTGAATCACTCTAGAGGCCCTTTTTTTTAATGATAATCTGAGCAAACATGTCGGTCACATGGCAATTTTTTCTTAGCTCTCCATTGAAAAACCAAATGTTATCTAACGTATTAACAATTATTCAACTGGTCTAAAGATGTTAACTAACCATTTTTTGCAGATGAATTTAAGCTGAACATTGAGTGCAACCATGCTACTCTATCTGGACATAGGTTAGTCTTTATTATATTTCTCTAATTGCTAAGTTAAATACTTTAAGGATCTTTATACTCTGGAACATAGATGAATTGGGTAGCTTTTCAATGCAGCTGCCACCATGAGCTTGAGACTGCAAGAATAAATGGATTGCTGGGGAATGTAGATGCAAACTCTGGCGACCCCCAGATTGGTACTCATTGTTACTTTCTATTAAAAAAAATGATATAAGTAAATTTGATTAATTTATTGGTTCAACATATATTAACTTCTGCTTTGATGTTGATGATTAGACGTGGCTTCGATCTCACTTATGGTTTTTGATCATTTTAGGTTGGGACACTGACCAGTTTCTAATGGATATATCCGAAGCAACATTAGTAATGCTCAGCATTATAAAAAATGTATGTGCTCTGAGAAGCCACTGATAATTTTTTAATTTCCTGAACATACACATTTTTTTGAGTTTCTTCTTTTTCTCACAGGGAGGAATAGCCCCAGGAGGATTCAATTTTGATGCCAAATTGTAAGTACCTTTATCTAGTTTAACTGAATTGGATTAGTGTATGCCTACTGCGCATTCTTTAACTTAGGCTCTCTTTGACGTAGCTTAAATCACCTGATAGTTTATCATAAATTCATAGCTAGTATTGACTTGCTTAAAGAATTGTGCAAGAAAATTAAAAAACTGAAGATGTACTGCTTGAGTTATATACATGGCCAACACAGATCAAGAAGATGTAATAGTAATAATTTCCAAGAACAACCTTAGTGGTACTATGCATTCTGGTGTTATAAAGTGGCGAGCATATCCATAGTTGATTCTGCTGGAGTGCTAGTTCTCCTTCTATTGAAAATCAACTGATCTTGTTACTCATATAGTAATTGCTATTTGTGTAATTCTAAGTTTTTGCCTTGGTTTTTAGGCGAAGAGAGAGCACAGATGTTGAAGACTTGTTCATCGCTCATATTGCTGGCATGGATACCTTGGCCCGTGGACTTCGCAATGCTGCCAAGCTGATTGAGGTAATTTTTTAATCATTAGATCACAGCAGGTGTCCATCTTATCTTATCATTCCGTTAGAGCTGCAGATAAGCAAATATTACAATATGCAGAGTAATGCGAATTATATCTTCTCTTCTAAATTATTCCATCTAATCCTAGGATGGTTCTCTGACTGAGCTTATTCGCAAGCGATATCAAAGTTTTGACACAGAACTTGGAGCTCTAGTGGAGGTTAGTACTTCTCCCAGTTTCTCCCTTTCTTTATTATTCTTTCCCTACTGCCTCAAGATGAACTGGTTAACAGGCTGGAAAGGCAGACTTTGAAACGCTCGAGAAGAAAGCAATGGAATGGGGAGAACCTAAAGTTCCTTCAGCTAAACAGGTACATTTTGTTTGGTATTGGACAGACACTATTAAAAAAAATTAGCTACTTCCTCTGTTACTAGAAATAAGAATAGAGGATGAAATATTTACAATCTTCGCGACCACGCAAATAAGTTAATAAACGAATATATACATTCTTAGCAAGTCCTCATTTTTAATCATTTGTTGCAGGAACTTGCCGAAATGATCTTTCAATCTGCATTATAGATGCGAGTCTTGACGGCCTTGTTCTTCCCTTTGGTAATTCGATCCACAATAAAGCATGATATTTCAGTTGAAGTTAGCTTAAGGACATGGTTAGAAAGTCTTGTCATGTTAGTTTATGTACATGGCTCGTTCAATCTTCCCCTTGTTATTCATCTTTCTTGTTTTTCACCCCATTTCTCCCTTTCTTCTTATGGTGTTCTTTAGTGATGGGTTTTAACTCTCGACTTTTAGTATTTCAAGTGAGTGTTTAACCACTATATCAATTTTCATAAAGATGGATGTTTTGACTACGAAGGAAATTTACTTTGATCATCTCACTAATTCGCATGATAATAATACCCGCTCCTTTATCTCCTCTTTCACTTTCATATAATCAAATACCAAAATATGAAGTGTGTATATATTTTACTTCTCACCCAGAAAAGGACACTTCTTATCCGTACATACCCTCAAAACTATAGATAATCATCTTAATTATATATAGCTTGCTTCATAAGGTCGAATGTAGAATATCATGGTATGTATCGAGTTATCCAAGAACCAAATTAAATTTCATTTGAGTTTGATCCATTATGTTATCCATGCACCAAACAAAAATTCATGGCGCCATAAAAAACTTGGATAGTTTTTAGTAGTGGTTGATAGGGTTGTGCTCAAAATCTGAAATCGAACCGAAAATAACCTAAATTTTCGGAATCGATCGGAACCAAATCGATTTAGGTTCAGCCTCGGAGGGAATCGAACCAATTTAAGTTCAGCCTTTAAAACAACCGAACCGAACCGAATTCTAAATTTTCTATAGATTTTTCCATTTTCATTTATTATACATTTCAAGATTTTGTAGTATTTGTATTTGAATATTTTAATGATGGAAATTTATATTTAACTTTGTTCATTATTGATATAATGTAATATAAATCTTTCTAAACATAATAATGTAGGGAATGAAAACATATGTAAAAAGAGTGGTAGTGTGTATTGAATGTGTATACGGAGGTAAAAGATCTTACAACCCCCAGTTTATATCTTTAGCAACTTTCTTTAACATCTCGATTCAGTATATATACTCAAATGTGTATGATTTGAGTATATATAACATTTGAGTATATATATGCGAAACTACTTAATTTACTTCGTTTCAGTATATATATACTCAAATGTTTTATGTTCAATGCATATGTACTCCCCAAAGCTTGTATGTTAGCATAGTTAGCATAAATTAATGTTGCTTTAATAGGAATCAAGTATGCAGTTGTATAATTAATCTTAAAAGGAGTTCATTGAAATTACATGGATCATATCTAGTCTTAGATTTAATTTTCAGTTAAGGCGATAGGCAAAAAGTGGCTCAAAGCGAGGAAATCGAACCGGAATCGATAGGAACCGAAGCGATTTAGGTTCGATGCTTTGAAGAACGGCGAAATAAGGTTCGGTTTCGATTTCAAAACCGAACCGATCCGTGCACTCTTTGGTGATCTTGTGATGGCAAACTTTCCAATAAATGTTGATTGGATTAACATTCAATAAATATTGATTGGATTACCAAGATCAATAGTATATTTGTTCTTTATGACATCAAACAGGCTTATCATTGCACCCAAGGAAAAAAGCTAAAAATGTAGAGAGTCAAATCGCCCTCACGTGAGGGCAATGTGTGATGTTGTGTAGCCGCTACTATAGGAGCTATTATGGAATTCAGGTTTTCGGCGGGATCGAAGGCCGGGACGTTGGATTACTAGTTGATCGGACGACCCGGTAAGCCTACCGGATAATTTTTTGGACCGGAACCGGTCCGACCACTTACGATGGATACGGATCGGTTTCGGACGGTTCGGATAGTTGCTTATTCAATTTTTTTTTTTCATTTTTTATTGCAAATTAACTAAAACAGATCCAAATATAAAACTAAGAAAAATTAAACAACCTGAGAAAAGCCATGGCAAAAATCCCAAAAATTAAAAATGTTTGGGTCTGTTTTAACATTTGGAGTATTATTTGTATGAAAAAAATTAAAGATGTTTCACAAATAAAGTGATCCATATAATTTGCTACTTTCTTTCTTGTTCTTGATGAGCTTTGTCATATTTATTATCTTGATTGGGGTGTTGAGGATGAGGAGAAGAGAGAGGGAAGAGGAGGCGGCAAAATAGGGTTTGGGGGAAGGAGGAAGGCTCGCTGGGAGGGAAAAGAGGGGTTGGGGGGCTTGGATTCGGTCAGTGAGTTAGGAAATGAAAGGGGAGGATTACATATAACCGGTTCTCTTACGGGTTAGCGGTCATTAGCAACAGTTATTGGTTCAAATTTTAAATTCGGAACGGGCCAGTTAATGAAATGGATGGATTAATGGGCGGATGGGACGGATCTCAGACGGTTCTCGAATAATCCGACCCGATGCTTGACCCTAATCACTATCCAATTAGTATAATAAAGTATAAATCCTTAGTGATCCCACTATTTCAATTATTATCCCTCTTTGAGTTTAGCCGATCAAAATCTTACACCTAATAAGCACGTCTAGCCATCTTGTAAATCATCTAAAAGATCGTGATATATGTACTTATATTTGATATTTACAGACCTTAGTTAATACTCTTAGACATTAATTTGACCCAAGGCCGATCGGTATTTTTATATGCAACATTCCTTGTTAAGGTTTTTAATTCCTTATTTGAATCTTTATTACATTTAGAAAAGGATTATTGGCATGTTCGATCATACATGTTTCAAAAGCGTTCACCATTTGTTATTTCATTTAAAAATGACTCATCGTCATTACATGTTTCAAAAGTATTCCACTTGGTCATTTTGTCAAAATGAAACGTTAAATTTGATTTTTGGGAGCAAATTATCAACTGTAAAATTGTACAACACTTATTTTTTAGATAATTTTTCAATTTTAATAAAATTTGAGCATTTTGGAGCATTAATAGTCGAGCAGTCGTTTTGAAAAATAAAGAGATGAAATGGACCAAGACCAACCTAAAGTTAGTCTCTCCTTATTAGTTACCTTATTTAGTGCATAAATGGTATTGGAATAGAAAAATATTAAGGTTGTGTTTGGTATGCATGAATGGAATGGGAATGGTGGAATTGAATTACATTATTTAGTTTAGTAGTTAAATTTTTTATTTGATTCCGTTTCTAAAATTTCATTACCCATCAGGATCCTTAAACCATTACCTTAAATTGTTTGGTATTAACCCGTTACTTTTTATAAAGGTAATAAATATAAATAATTTATTATGTTATAAATACAATATGTATAACACTTAAATTATTATATATTTATAATATATGTTATAAAATTATTAAATATATGTGTTATACTAGTATATTATATATAATTATTCTTAATTTATAGAATCAATATATGGTAAATATATTTAAATTAATATTAATATTTTATTATATTAATTTAAAACTAATTATATCATATTTCAGCATTAATATATTATAATATTTCCTTAAACAACATATTATAATATTATAGAAAATGTCATATTATTATTAATATAACTTTGATAATATACTAATTACTTTAAAAATATAGATTTTGATTTATAATTTATATATTTATACTATTTTAATATATATTTGTTAATATATTTATACTACTTTAATATATATTTGGTATGTTTATAATTAAATACGGAGTATGTAAAATTACTTAACTCCTTTAACATACCAAACAATGCAATGAAATTGTTCAACATAATTCATTTCCAATATTCATTTCTTTCCTCGGCCGTTCAATTCACATAAATTCGTTCTTCATACCAAATACCAAATTGCAAATATAAACTCCTATGTATGCATGTATAATAAGTAGACAAACTATCCTTAGCGTACATAAATTTCACTTAGATTAGTCACCCAAAATGAATATACAAACAAATATGAATATCTTATATATATTTATATGGATAATCATAATGTGAAATGTGATTATATATATAGAATCCTGGAATGCCAAAAATTCTTCCCGAAGCAATCTCTGAACAACCATGTGAATGTATGGGAATCTATGGCTAGATGAGATTGATGAGTTGTGGTTTTAAAATCTTTCAATAGAAAGCATAATTGTTGAAATCAATTAAAAAAAAAATACAATAATGAGTTACATGACGTCAACACTAATTATTACCGAATTCATACAATCAAATTATTGCATGTCATGATCATTTGCGTTGTCATTTTTCTCAAAACTCCGATCCTTCTCCTTGTACGTATATATTTATTCTCTGTCCATCCATTCTCTTTAATTTTTCTGAGTTTTTTATATCAATTCATAAATTCTTCCAATATAAAACTTATGATGTCATCACTAAATATAATATTATGTTTTATCAAAAGATCAATAGTATTAGATATTATACACCAAAATACTTGCATATAAAAAGCTTAATATTATAAATTTATTTAAATAAGATTAAAGTAAACATATAATATTTTTTTGTAAAGATTAATCAAATCTTTCAATTAAATGAATAAAATACTATGTATTTTAGTTACTTGAAACGTCGTGGAATAGGGACCCCAACATGTATTTTCAAGGGATTGTCTTTTATCATAAGGACATCATTTTTCAAAAGGAGGTATGATTTAGATGTTTCATGCATCAAACAATTACTTCTTATTCGCAAGAAAAGAATATAGGCGGTGTCACAAAGTGATTGTGTCTTCCATTTTACGCAAGTCCATTTTCAACTTTAAATGACATACTTAAAAATTTATATGAACTACTTTTAAAATTTAATTTGAGAATAATAACGTTCTTTCTTATTTCTAGCTAATTTTTTCATTTACATTTTATATTACTATAATATTACATATCTATTATATTATTAACTTATACTCGAATACACTAATAATTAGAATGACATAACTAAGAACATTATAACAAAATCGACTTTCTATCACAGTAAAAAAGCTTATCAAATTGTCATTTACCTAGTAAGTGTAAGTTATAGTAGTTTTGATCCTTGTCCATGTGGCAAGTTCAGGTCAGAATGGAGTTAACAAGATATCTTTCATGCAAAAATAATGTTCGTGACTTAGAGATCTGGATACGATTTTCACCATACGATTTTCATCATATAAGGGACGGGAGGAATTTTTTAAAAATGAAGTTCGAGGTGTCATCCAAACAAATTGATTGATTGTCATTCTCAAGATAGTGTATACTCCATGATGGATAAGTTCATGAGGGTAAAAAATGGAGGTGGAAGAGGAGTCCTACTAGACTAACCAAAAACAGAGTCAAAAGGTGAGGAACCCAAAATGAAGGCACTCAACAAGACAATGCATGCTGTTGTGTACCACTATCGAATCATTCTTCTATCCATTCACTATTCTATTATTGCTCATCTTTCCATGTGAGATCAATAGCACTCGTCTATTTTTAACATTTTATATAGGTTCATCAATTTTATGAATATGTTGATTTAATTTTATTCCTATTTCAGAATGTTTATGACATAAAAACTTGCAATTAGAAAAATCATATTTCAATATTTTACATAATTAGAACTCAATTTTTTTTCTAATTTCTTGTATTTGATCAACTCCTTTATGTCGAGCGGACCAACGATAAATAAAAAATATTGATATAATACCACCAATAATTCAACTGTCATGTAAACAGATGATTGTTACATTGAACTGAAAAACATCTAACAAGAGAATTTTATGCTGATTTGATAAATGATTATATAATCATAAATTGTTATAGAAAATATTGTGGATATCTTGTCCATCAAGAAAGGAGATGAATTGATTAGGAAGTTATAAGATTACTTGTTTACCAAGTTACTTATTTACCAAGTAATTACCTTGTGTGATATATATTGAAAGCCTATAAATAGACACTCATTGTATTATATTCTAGACATCAACAAAAAGCAATAAAGATATCATTAAACACATTTTATTATAATACATTCTTTTATTCTTAGTTATATTTATAACGCGTTATCGGCGATGATCTTCTCCAAGCGAGGTAATACTACACCTTTTAACTAAGTTTTATTTTCATGAAATTGTAGAATGAATAAATAAAATACAAGTATTAGCATGATGATCTACCATTAGTGACTTGGGTTGAGTTTTAGTAGCAAAATATTATACAGATATTATATCATATTTATAAGTTAATCGTTCCTTCGAAATTAAATTAAAGACAAATAAGATTTCTTTGTAAGATAAGCGAATTTTCATGCGAAAGGTTACAATCGAGCAAGCCATTATTAAACATATGGGGTTTAAACAATTTATACGATAGAACTTGTTTTATTATTATTATTGGGGTTTGAATAGTAACATATATATAGCCTTTTATAAAATATGAGTATGCTTCTGTTTAATTAGTTTGGTGTATATTTCCATTATTAGTATTGTAAGTCATCAGATTGAAGTGTTTATGCAAATTGTGAATTTATTTGTTAATATAACGGAGTATGTTTTTGATTTCGTTATTGATTCACATATTATTTGATCTATGATATGATTAAATATTAAATTTATCAGTCTAGAAGACAATCATTTAATACTTAAGTCTCGAAGACTTATTAATTCAAAATCATTAGTTATATATCCATTATAAATTAGAAACTTTTGAATATTTAGAAAGAATTATCTCGATGTCCCCATTATTTTGACAATAATATGAAATCATAATTCAATTATGAGACACGAAGACTCATATTATATAAAGAATACATATTCAGTGCATGGAATGGATTTTCAGAATTTGATTAGCATCTATCGTTTCTTCTAGGTTCAGAAGTACCTAACGAATGAAATTGAACGAGTGTGTAGGCATTAAACTATAGTTGATTTAAATATGTATCTACTCTTGAGTTCAAGATCGAGTCTTGGTGCATGCGTAATCTGATATACACCAAGTTTTAATTGCATAGTATTGTTAGTCTTGAAGACAGCAAGAAAATGGTGGAATATGCCAACATTATTTATTTCGTTTAGAAGACCTGCTTAGCGTGATTACATGTTAATATACAATAATATATACCCTGAAGTGGTTAATCCTTGAAGAAAATGATTATACCCTTGAAATTGGTATATATTATTTATAAATTAATGCAACTTTATTTATATGTTGTATAATTGACATATTAAAGTGGCGAGAAAAAATTTATTACTTGATAACAAGGGAAAATGTTATCATGATATGAAATTAAAAAAATTAATTGAATGCTCTAATAGAATAACATATCATATCTTGAAGGAACAATGAATTTCCCTAATCATAGTTGGTATTGTGATTATACATATACATGCTAGTTACGGCTAAGGAAAGATTTGGTATTTAAATCCTTGTGGCCTTTTATCTTTCACAAGGCTTCGCAGTGTATGATTTTTGAATTTCAAATAGGATTGCCACCAACAACATGGATAAAGAAGAAATAGATCTTGCGAGATGGTGCAAAACTCATAACATTCTAAAAGATAAGAAATATTTCTCTTATCTAATAGCAGAAAGGGAGTGTTATTCTGATATCGAGGCGATGCAAAATTAGTGAATGCCTTTGGAAGAGATAAGGTCGGTGCCTCAAAAATATATTCAAGATGCACCATATTATTCTAAGTCTGAAAGGAATCTAAGCGGTTTCGAAAACATATGTCAAATTATGTACCGCATTGAGACAAGTGAAGGCACGGAAGAGCAAATATTTGTCCAAAGACAGCAAAATCAATTGAATGCTCTAGAAGAGTTAATATATTGTTATAAAGTAACAAACATGTTTGTATATCAAATACACTTTTGTCAAAGCTGGAAGTTTGAAGGTGAAATTTTATTATTTGACATAACCGGTTAGACCGTCGAGTTAATTCACGATGCGAAAAGAATAATTAAATATTTAATTGGAAGCTCGTTGAAGAGCGATAAACTATTAAGTTTGAAGAATTTATGTGAAAGGCTTCATAGTGTAAACTCCAGGTTAATTTGTGAGACACGTTGAATTACATGCAATACTCGATTAATCATTGGTAAATTTTACTATGTAGTAACACTTGCATTATTATGCTAAATTATTATAAAACTCTGGGATATAGTTGGTTTGTTCCAAAAACCACATATTTACCCTCTAGATTCATCGTGCATCATATATATTCGCTTGATGCTTATGCACAAATGATAATTTTAAATGATTATTATATACCCAAAGGTATGTACATCTATATACTTGAAAATCATGAGTGAAATTAATTTATCAAGTACTTTTTCATTGTGATATCGATATTTTCAACATTGAGAGGAGAACTCAAGTATCTATTTGAAAAAATAATAGACTATCTTGAATTGAAATATCCCTATATTAGATGATCCTCAAAATGAATAAATATGAACTTGAAGTTCAAGAGAAATATGAATAAGGGATGATATGAACTAGAAGTTCACTACCAAATAAATTTCTAACCCTCGAAACCTTGATGAAATGCTTACTCTGATTTAAACACTCAAAATAGAGTGGAGGTTCTGAAGAACCGTTGTAAATGATATAGTTCTATCGCCGAAGATATGAGGTGAAATGGTCTAGGAGAATATCACCTCCGGAAAGTGCGAATATATCATGAATAAGCTAAGCTCACAATATCTAGAATATTTACATACTTGAAATTCATGACTATAATGAATCTCGATTATCATAGACATGGTGGAACAAAATTAAAGTTGTCGACAATAAATATTCCATACAATGAAAGGCTACATATCGTGAAGCGATATGAGGATTTAATCTATCTCCTTAAGTAAGTAGATGTATATATTTATGAATGGCCAAAGAGAAAAGACGCAATCAAGAGTAAACAAAACTTCGCCCATATAAATGAGAAATTTAGACTAGGAGTCTAATGAAATATGATACTCGTGAAGTATATACTGGAGTACAATCTTAATGAAGCAGCTATATAAGTGAAATTTAGACTTGAAGACTAGTGCGTATGTCTTATAGATTTTTATGAGAATAAATGACACAAGATTTATCGTATAATATTTATCTACAAAGCACTAAATAAGTTATAAGGTGAGACATACACCTTTTGATAGAGGTATACAATTATAAATATTTGGTAGCAACAAAAATAACCTCTTGATTTAGGTACATGACTTATAATATAGCGTCTGGCCAATCGATATACATGAAAACATGTAAAAGTTAATGATGCATGAAACACATATCTATATTCCCGGAACTTAACTCAGTTGAGTTAATATAAAATATTTGAATATTTAAAGTCATCCGGAAGATGGATTGCAAGTTCGAACTGCATTATTAGACATTGATTTGCATTCTCATTTTATTTGATATCACATGAACATAAAAGTTTATCGATAATATGTCATACATGTTTAACTTTATATTATGCCCTATGTGATTGTATGATCTATTTGTTTACTTATTATGTGCCATGAGACATTTGAATTATTAATAGTAAGTTGATATTGATATTTCATATTTTTATTGATGATTTGATTTATTTATCATTAATGAGTGACATAAATAATCATGATATAGAGATCGATTATACTTTATAGAGAATCTGAAAGGGATTTATAAATGAGCTAAGTTATCCTTGAATAAGTTACTTGCTTAACTCCTGCTGAGAGTTCTCGGTTGTTAAAACCAGATGTTTATAATATGATTTGGAATCAAATGCCTTATAAAGGTATATACAAGTCGATTAGGCATGTAATTATAAATTTGTACTCTTATGCAGTTCTGATTGTCGAACAAGATGTCTACAATCAATTTAAAATTAAATATTTTTGTAAAGATATATACATGACAATTTATACATGTAAGTATAAATTCATATCATATTTGATACATGGTAGAAATATTTCATCTGAATTAAATGAGATCCGTAAGAATAATTTATCTGGTCAAAAGAACTTATGAACTTGGTCACTTGAGTACCAATTACAATGTATATCTTTAAGCGATACATGATTACATAATCATGCAATATTGACAAGCGTTTGTAAGCGTTATTTGGATTTCACTTGAATAATCATGATGATCTAAACCGGGGAGATATGATATAGAATGATGATACCGTCAGGCCGAGATACAATATGTGTACTCTTTTCCTTTACTAAGTTTTTTCCCATTGGGTTTTCTTGGTAAGGTTTTGATGAGAGCAATTATGAAGCATATCTAAAGAGAAATATAGTCTTTTTGTTTTAGGTTTTTATCATGAGTTTTCTAGTGACTATTTAACCAAGATGATTTATAGAATGATCTTACATGGCATTGTACATATGAAATAGGGAGAAAAAGTTTATGAAAATGACAATTTATGACTTAAGCATTATTGAGACTCACGAAGGAAGCCTTTAGAGTTGTAAACTTATGAAGAAGGAATTTGAGAGATGAGGAAATACCGTTAAAATAGGTCGCATTCGATTACGGCTTGTTTTATAATATTACCGGAAATGTGAGCAATGGCTGAAACAACAAGAAAGTATAAAAAGTTATTTTGATAAGTATCATATATAAGTGATATTGAAATAGTGATATATATTAAAGATGTCAACTTTGATAAGGAAATGAAATTAAATATATAGGGATAGATTGTTCAATTAGAACATAATTCAATTATACATGATTGATTATCCGAATGCATAATACTTATATATGATCTATATTGGAAGATAAAACATGACATTTATTTACTTAGGTGATTTATATATTTCATTTGATGTATGAGCAAACTAGGTCAAATAAAATTATTAAACTTTTATGTAGAATCTTGAAATGCAGAAGAAATTGTGAATCGTTTGGTTGAGAATATATTCATTGATTTAGCAGTACTTATGATTTATCATTTGAAAATTGATGCTGACGATCTTTATAGCGATAATTGTAGATGTGTTCTAGTAGACATATAAATAAGATAGAACAAAATATATTGGTATTTGTACCTATGATTTTTTGGAATGGTGATAGGTTACTAATAAATTGATCTTTGTAATAATTTAGCGGAATATTAATCATTTACTCTGTGCTTCCCAAAGAGCCTATAAAGAGTATAGGACTCGTGGACTAAGTGATGTGGTGATGGCTGAGTCGTGGGGAGTTAATGCAGCGTTGTCTTTCATGTCGAGTTTTGTCTGGGTTTACGGTAAGGTTTAAATGAGGCAACATTATAAGCATATTCGAGTAATGCACTTTTCCTTTCTTGGATTTTTATTCCTGATTTGGTTTTTCCTAGTAAGGTTTAACGAGGCATATTTGAGTTAATTAGACATCGATGGGAAGTGTTATGGAAATATTGTGGATGTCTTTGTCAAAAGTCGAAAGAAGATGAATTGATTAGGAAATTATTGGGATTCTTTAACTGCCCAAGTTCTTATTTAGAGTAATTCACGCTGTGTGATATATATTGGGCACTTATAAATAGGCAACGTTGTATTGTATTACAGAGCGTAATAATGATAAAGATATCATTCTGTTGTTTATTATTACCACATTAATATCGTTCTGCTTTGTTTATTGATACCTGCGTACATTTCTTGTTCTTGGTTATATTTATAGCTTTAAATCATGTATTCTTGGTTTATATTTATAACAAATCATGTATTCTGTCTAAAAGGATAGATTCTGGGTTATGTACTTACCTATATACCCTTCAAAGGTTTCACGTCGCCGCATCGATTAACAGATAATCAATCCGTACTCAAGCATACGTCAGCCGGTTCGGTTATTAAAAGCCGGGTTAAATTGATCAATTAAACTCATTTATCCTGTTTTCTATACATAGGTTATTGACTTGTCGGACTAATCCTACCATCTAATCCCTCGTCTCAAGAATCCTTGTCTGTGTACATGTGAATCTATAAATTAATAGTTCCTCAAGGTACTATTTAACTTGTACACTTATATTTACTAGTAATAGTAATAAGGGATGTGTGTTACTTGAGTTTCATTGAAATATGTTATAAAAATATAAATATAATTGTTTTAGTTTTATACATGTGATTTTGTTGTTATAATTTGCAAAGTAGCATAAATTATATTAAAAATAATTATCGAATAAATATACTTTTATATATATTTTAAAAGGCCTCCGATTTCATGCATGAGATATTCCACTTACTCCCCATATATCTTAAATCTTCGTTCGTCTCTTTTAACATATTTATCTATTATATTTATAAATCATTGATAGTTATACTAAACGATTAATGATATTATAAAACATGATATACCAAGACTTTCGTAAATGAGGTTAAGGATCTTAATATGAGAATTCATAAGCCATGAAATCGTAAGCGAAAATATTCTCTCTCATAGCTTTAAACTTTATTATCTAAAAGAAATTTCAATTTCATTCTGAAATATCAAAATTTCTCCATCTTTCTTATTTTTAATTAAAGTTAAATATCTTGATCGTCATCGTCCTTATCAAGATCAATTTACTCTATTTTTCGGTTCTTGTTGTTTTATTTTATTCTTTATTTGGTCGACACATTTTTTTCTTAGTGTACAATTCTATTTTTTTAATTATCTGATTGTTCACCCAGCCAATGATTTCCAAATTAGTTTTGTCTCAACTAAAAGGAATAAAGCAAACTGATATTAATCTTTGATATCTTCTGCAACAATTTTATTGCTTGCCTAGTTCAGAACTATTGGCACATAGTTAAGTAAACAATGTGAAATCATATGTCCTTTGTTCCTATTTTATCGAAATTAATTATGAACTAGCTCAAAGATAAATGTGGGAGTTTAATATCATAATGATCTTTACATTTGTCAAAATAATTCTTATCGATTATGTACAAATGTGGTGCTGGCTTTGTCTATTTATATGCAGTATTTTGAATGTATTACTTAACTCTTGTCGTTTAAAAAGTCAGCCTTAAAATTCAAAATTTATAAATATTAATATGGCGTCATTCTTTGAGAGATGTTAAATTTTTTCAATAGTCAAAATTATTTAAAACTTCACAGATAGGTGGTAACATGATTTTCTATTACTTATTACATTTATGGCTAAGAGATTTTCAATAGTTAATTCGATAGTTAATTATTAAATTTATGATCTTAATAATGATATACAACTTTGGTTTGGAATAGAAATTACTATATTAAATAATCTATAAATTGAAAATAGGGCCAAAATACATGAATCGTCACTATGTTTGAGATATAGATGTTTAATGCTATGTTTAAATGTGGCGAATTTGATCTTGTTATATTTTTTAATTAAATCACGACTCTCAGAGGCGCTTATTGAGCATCTAACATTGCTTGTGCATTTTTTAATGTAACCTCGACACGTGGCAGTCACTATGAACCACACATTTTTAAGAAACGAGACACTTTCGATGATGATGCTGTTTTAATATATCACAAGAATTCATGATTTATTGAAAATATATGACGTACCAATCAGGGTTTAACATTTAAATATAAAGTGATGAAGTGGGACCTTGACATAGTGATGAAATGGTTCAGCAACAAAACTTTATGGGTGATAGTTCAGCACTAACACCCTCGAAAATACTATGTATATTTTACATAATAATATAACAAAAATTTATAAAGTATTTGTTTCAAAATTGAAAATGTCAACTTGTCATAATTATTCGTCATTGTTTAATTTGAATATTTTTATCAAATCAAAGAAAGATTCTTAAGTTAATTTTTAATGATCAAATTAACAAACATTGTCATTCTAATTTATATATATAACATTGATTTGAATAACAAATTATAATATTTTTTAGTAAATTTGCGTTAAATATATTAATACTTTAAATATTTTTCATTTTATATTATATAATACTCCGTATTAATGTAAAACAATGCATGAGGTTTTTCCTCATTCTTCGTAATAGCGTATGATGGTAGGTTTCCTAGCTAAGTATTAAATATTATAAATGAGCTTTAAACATCTTTCATTTCCTTCCCAATATTATTTTAATTTACTATGTGAATTATTTAGCTATAAATTTTTAATGGATCAGATTTAAAATGTTTCAAACAAAATTTAGAAAGAATTATTCAAGCTTTGATGGATTGAACTTTTAATTATAAGCTCAATTATTTTTATCTGGTATTTTAAAAGAAAAAATATACAAATTCTACAAATTTCCAACAAGATCAAATTCTACATGTTTAAAAAAATTCAAGCAAATTGAACAAGAGAAAAATACTAAATAAAGCATATTTTAGGCAAGATTATTATTATTAACATAATGCTTGAGTCTTTTAGATTAATAAAATTTATCAAAATATAATTATATCAACATTAAGGTACATTGGATTCAATCTTGAAAAGATGACTTTAGCAGCTAAACATATATATATATATATATATATATATATATATATATATATATATATATCTATATATATTTGGTGCTAGCGGTCCTAAATATCAGAGTCCCAGTAGGGATTGAATTATACTTACATTATAAGTGAGATGTATGACTCGAATTTAAGACTTCTTGAAATGAAATTTAAATGTGAGGTATTTAACTGTGATGAACTCCCTCGTCTTGTTGCATTAAACTCCTTTCTTCACGGCGAGTTAATAAAAGATAATTTGAAATACTAAGTGGTCGGATAGAAACAGCAAAGAGCGTGTTCATTTTGGGAATTTATTTATCATTATAAGCCAAAAAGTAATTTAGCTACTTCAACATAAAGGTGAAATCAATTCATTAAATTGAATCTGAATTTCAATCTATTCCTCATCCATTTTATGTTTTTTGCCACTAATTGTTGAATTTTAATCTCGCCCTTTCTTTCCTCCACAATAAACAGTGACTATTATAATAAAAAATGTCAAAAGGTTTTCGTTAGAGGTCATCATTCTCTATGGGATTGTGATACCAATTGTGCTTGAAACATTCTGTCCCATGTTATTTAAATTGATTGGATTTTACACTAAAACTAATTAATAGTGATAGTAGTTGGGGAGGAGACAATTCCCTTAGGTTTATAACTGGAATATATTCCGAATCAAGAAAGAGTACATGAGCTTAATTACTAATGATAATCATCATAAGGAAAATATATAAATCATGCAATTTTCATATCATACTCCAAAAATTATGTACATTTCACAAACTCATCAACTTCACTTGAGTCAAAACCGATCTTCAACTCACAGGCAATAATAGGCCCTGAAAACAGAATTCTGCACGAAAAAGTTCACAATACTAGTCTTGGAACTAGAGAAAGGCGTGCAGTTTCATCTCCTAAAATTTTGAAAAACAAATTTCTATTATTAAAAAAAAGGATTTTAATATACATTTTTCTCAAAAATTATTTGATTCATCTCGTAATTGTTTTTATATTTTTCCTTATTTTACTTATATTCGTTTTTTCGTCGTCCCTAGATAAAAATCCCGGCTCCGTTACAGCAAAATATCAAAAACGGGAAAATCAAGAAACCTGCTGGTTACTTCCCTCAGGGGTCACTTCCACTTCACTTGTAGTTGATTCTTGTTTGTTCTCCTCATTTCCATCCTCTAATTTTTCACTTCTTTCAAGACTACTGCAACTGGAACAAATAGTAGTATTGCTACCAAAAGAGGAAGCTCTGCTAGAAATTTGAGTTGCCAAAAAGGTGGGGTTTTCTTGACCTGCCATGATGACTAGAAACTTCTCCTCAAATACTGGCTGAGCAGTTTTCATGGTATCTTTAAAGCCACCCTCCCCTTCTTCCAAGTCTCTTTCGTGGTCGCCCGAATTTTCTAAATGGCCAGAGAGCTTCCAGTAGGAGCAGGCAAGGATCAGAAGAGCAAAAGCAATGAGACCCAGCATTGCAGCAAGTCCACCAAAGAGATAGGGTATTGGGGAGTGCCATGGTGACCTTTGTACCACAGTGCCTACAGGAGTTGATCCTCTGCTTTGTACCTCTGCATTCATTGCCATTATGTAAATGTTCAATTGTTTTAATGTATAATTTGTTTCTCAATTATTCTAATGATGGAAGATGGCTTTGATCAATTTAGTTTGTTGAAGATTTTAAGGAACGTTGGTGGTAGGTTTGAGGTGGGATATGGTGACTAAGTAGGAAAATATTTTGAGGACATTGAATGAGGAGTTTGATGGATTCACATGGTTTTATAGAGGAAAAGGTAGGAGAAAAGGTGGTGGTTTTGGTTTGGAAATGATGATTTCTCATTTATTACGTCATTACAGTATATAATCTAGATCCTCTATAAATGTGTCTAGGCGAGTAAGCGAGATAGAGGCAATAATGACATGATAGTTTAAGTATTAAACAAAGTATCTACGACGCCCAAGGTTAGGTCAGGTCGAAATTATTCGAGCGGCTAGTTTTTTGAAGTTAGAAGTTCGAGGCGAGCAATGTTCGAGCGTGTTATTTCCCGGTATATTAAAAAATGAATCCAAACAATATTTATTGAAATAATGGGACAATAAAAAACATCAAATTGAACAATTCAACCAAACAACATTAAATTGAAATCTCAAAATCAAAATCTAATTCAAAACAACATTAATTTGTAAAAAAATGAACCTAAGGAATACATAATTACATTGATCTTCAATTTAAAAGCCCGTCACCATGGGTCACAATAAGTTATACCAATCGAAGTGAGTAAGAAGGGAGAGGGGGGATGGGTGAGATTTGTGAGTTGATATGAGCTTAAGAAATAGAGCATGAGAAGGAGGCGATAGGTGAGATTCGTGACAAGACTGAGAACTCTCTGATTTGGAGGGGGGAATGGATCATCCATTATAGATAAGAACCCCCTTTTCGATTTAGTTGGGGGGAGGAGAAATGGGTTCACTAAATGGACTGATGGGGGTTATTAATGGGCCGAATCCATTTATTTATTAATTAGACTGCTTGGTGAATCAAGCCGGAATACAGTAATTTCGAGCAGGTTATTTCCGGTTCGGCCGAATAATGAAATAAATATTCGGCTCGGCGTTGACTTAGAAGCAGAGTCTAGAACAAACTATTTCGGCCCAGGAATACTACGAATTGAATCGAGGCTTTCAGTTGTTTTACATCCTGATGTACTTATGATATCTTGCACTATATTTCTATACACCATACATTACCTAATAATATTTTAACTAATCATGATACCCACAAAATATGTTATGTAATTTTTTAGAACGTGAGACACATAAGGAAAAACTACGTGGTAAAATATCTTGTGTCCATAAGAATAACTGTCTTTCCCTCCGTTAGTTTTAATTGAAACACCGTATATGAAATAAATCTTTTTGGTTTCAATTATTCTTTATTTATATTATTAAAAATTAAAAAAATTAATATTATGAAAATATTTTAAAAGATAATCCAATTATATAAATTATATTTTTAAATAATGATAAATTAATAATTGATGAGTCAGAATTTAAATTTTAAAAGATCGACGACAATTAAAATATATTGGAGAGAGTTGTTCCCAAGCTTCATTCTTAAAATGTTGTATCTAAAATGTTTTCTTAGATTATATATTAAAATGCTAATAAATGAAAAAATCTGATACAATTACATATTATGCTATAAAATTTGATATGAAAAGATTTGTTAAATATATTATTTTGTATACTTTCAAATGTTATGTTTATTTTTAATTTACAATGTAAGAATGCATATTATTCTATCATTCCGTTCTCTCGTTTAGACCGAAGACTCTTAAAAAGTATGAAAGCGAAATCCTTTAACGTCTACGAGATTCGCATGCAGGATCATATGGGGAGTTAATCGATGGGCGCCGATTGATCGAGGGCCCAGAAACTTTCGCTTAACCAGCTTGACACAAGTTTTTATAAGCATGAGTGAGCCAGCGGCTGCATGAAGGGGCAGAATATAAGCCAGCTTTCCGGTCCCAGTTCTTTCGGCCTTATGTCCGAATGGTCTCGACTTACTACCTTACACACAAATTCTATAAGCATCATTAACCTAACGATTCATCTGGTTGGATCATTTTATAACTAATTTATTTGATCGGACTGCTCATATACAACAACGGCATTTAAGGTACTTCAGTTTATTTTAGATTGCTTAACGCACATTGTATCTGATATTTGTGTTGAATGATTACGTCTTCTACTTCAATGAAATTCTATACTTTATAAAGTATGCATTGACTCCACTGAATTTTTAAATGCCTCAAAATAATCACTTTTCTTATTTGAGATATAAAAATCGTGTATTTCGAGATTTTCATTAATAATAAAATATAAAATATATTTGTGGGGATTATAAAAATAATCACTCAAAATATTTGTAGGGGATAAACATGTCTTTAATAGCTTCTTCATTATTCATCAAAATATAAAATGGTATTTGAATTTTCATTAAATGTAAGAAAAGGTCAAATGTGAGAAAATATTATAAAAGCCCAGTACAAAATTTGGGACGTGTGCAAATTTTTTAGTGTCTGTAAGTTATTTTAGAGGCTTGGCTTGTCATTTGTCGTTTTAATTTTTTTAAATCACTTATTATAAATTTTAGGAGCTGTCTTCTTTATTAAATTATATAAAACTCTTAAATAGGACACCCAGGAATCTACAAATTATTTTTAATTGATGATTTCAATTTTTAAATCTAAACTCGCAAAACTTCAAGGAAAATATAAAAATGAGATTAAAAGGAAATAAAAGTAAGAAAAAAAGAACAAAATACCTCTTAAATATTCCAATTATCCCATATAAAAAGAAAATAAAATGGGCAATTAATTGTGGAGGTCTTGGACAAGTGAGGGAGGGGATAATGTTGAAGCTATCATATTCTACTTCCTCTACTATTTGCTTCAATCATCATTCTTCAATATGGCCTTTCATAAATTATACTTCAAATTCAAACATAAATAATAATACCAAAATCAAGAAAAAGCATAATTTCTTCATTTGCAATGCTACACTTACAACCAACACAAAACCCAACTTGGTTCTTGAGACCCCATCAAATTGGGACACTCAAAGGTACTTTTTTATTGTTTTATTTTAATTTTGTGAAGTTGGAATTTTTTTAAGTTGTAATATTTTTTATTGGTTTGTTTTAATTTTATGAAGTTGTAATATTTTTTATTGGTTTATTTTAATTTTTTAAAGCTGTAATTTTTTTTATTGTTTTATTTTAACTTGTAATTATAAAGTTGTAGTAATCTTTTTATTGTTTTATTTTGACTTGTAATGATATAATCTAGGTGAATGTTTTAGAATGGTGTTTGGATACTGCTCACTCCAATTTAAAAAGTTTGTTCAGTATGATATTCAATGGTGAAAAATAGCAAAGTTTGAAGCTTTAGTTGATATACATAAGTATAATATGATTCAAAAATATGGTGTTGAAATACTAACATTTGATATATTTTTCTGTTAGTATTATACAACGTATATAAAACTACTTATTTCAGAATTGGATAATGGCAACCATGAATATTCAAAATTGGACAATCTTGTGATTGAGGGAGTATTAATTGGACTAGGTGAACAATTAAAAGAATTCATTTAGATTGAGTTGAATGATCGACCTGTGGTACATTTCAATTTGGGGTTAATGAAAATCGAGTGTATCAGGTAAATTGGTTAACCATTAATCTAGGTGAATAAAGAATTGAAAAAATACTCAGGATTCACCTCCGGCCACCCCAATCCAAATGACCATCGGTGAGTTCATTGTTGTTGCGTTTGTTGGTAGGATACTTTTAAAGACTATAGTTCAACAAGGCGTGAAGATCGCGCCATATTAGCTTCAAGGCAGATTATTTTTAATCATCTTCGAAGTCTAGATATTACTTGATAGCTGATACTGAGGCAGATTATTTTTAATCATCTTCGAAGTCTAGATATTACTTGATAGCTGATACTGAACCCCCTTTTTGTCCAAAAGTTATGATATTTATGTTCATCACCATTGAGTATGTTATAGATATTAAAAATTAAGTTCACATTAAAGAGCTTACTAAAACTAGTTACCTGGGATTTAGGACAGTGGCTAAGTGCTCCATATTTAGTGGTGTTCTGTATAGTGCATGTAATCTGCGTTATTTTCTTTTTTCTAATTGATCATTATTTGAGTTATCTGTTTTATATATGAAATCATGATTATATTGAGTTAATCTTAACTTTCACAATGTGCACCCCTCATAATCTTTTTGCATCATAAATGACTATTCTGCAATCTCTTACTGTATGCAGCCATTTCATTACAAAAGTTCATTGATTTTGGAAAGGTATTAGTAAAACCGAGAAATTATAGTGAAAATTTTCCAATCTAGTAAACAAGTGGAAATGTTTTGAAGCTCAGATACATATAAGATACATCTTTGCATTCCTCATGACTTATTTTGTTCTTCCTCAGTTGTGAAAGCTCCGTCTTCGATCCATTAGGCTTTGGGTCAGATAAATTGTCGGATCTACGTTCTGCTTGGGATTGTCTTCTTGGGTTTGCCGCTGAAAAGTTTGCGAGTGCCTCCGGTACCAGAAAGGAGAAAGCTTCATCAGCTAGAGGTGTTGCAGGTTTGCCTCTGAATATTTTCCGATTGATAGTTCTTTTTCATTTCTTTTAATCTCAGCTAATGGTAAATATTATTCTTGCTTAAGCATTCAACTGAAGTTATATGGCGATTTCAGCTGCTATTGAGGACACTAGCATTGATTTTGGAGACTTCTTCAAGGGTCCTTTGCCTGGAAAATTTCTAATGCTCTTAGGATATCTGGCCTTGTCACGGCTGGGAATATATATTCCTCTTGGAGGAGTGAACCGGGAGGCTTTTGTTGGAAATCTTGATCAAAACAACTTATTGAGCACTTTGGATTCCTTTTCTGGAGGGGGAATTGGCCGATTAGGGATAGGATCACTTGGAATTGTTCCTTTCATCAATGCACAAATTGTCTTTCAGCTTCTTGCACAAATCTATCCCAAGTTACAAGAACTACAGAAACGAGAGGGTGAAGCAGGTAGGAAGAAAGTCCTTCAATATACTCGCTATGCGTCTGTTGGATTTGCTGTGGTACAGGTAAATGACATTTACCTGCAAGATATGAAGACCTCTTTCTAGTACTATGTAATCTAGCATTTGAGGTTGAAGATGCAAATTGTTTTTCATGTGATTTAGAATTCGACGGTCATATAGGTTATATCTAAGTTGTAGTGAATATATGTTTCTAAATCTAAAGCTTGTTGCTTTTTATTTTTTGTCACAGGCAATTGGTCAAGTATTTTATATTCGCCCATATGTAAATGATTTCAGCAGCCAGTGGGTTATTTCTTCAGTTGTTTTATTGACACTTGGATCAGTATTAACTACATATATTGGAGAAAAGATCACAGACTTGAAACTTGGAAATGGTACCTCACTTCTCATTTTCACAAATATAATCTCGTACTTGCCAGCATCTTTTGGGAGGACTGTGGCAGAGGCATTTCAAGATGGCAACTATGTTGGGCTTGGTGGACTCATTGTTTCCTTCTCTCTTTTAGTTTTAAGCATTGTCTATGTTCAGGTAACGGTTGATAATGTTAGTGTATGTTTGAGTTTCGTATGGTTGTCGAAGCTAGGAGTTCTGACAAAAATGTGTGCAAAGCATTGCAGGAAGCAGAAAGGAAAATTCCACTAAATTACGCCTCTAGATACTCTAGTCGAACCGGAGGTCTTCAGAAATCTGCTTACTTACCATTTAAGGTCTTTAATTATTTCCCTACTTGAGGACTTCTATTGTTTAGTTTATTATGAACACCAAACATGACTGGAAGGCACTTAGAATTTATCTTAGACATATGAAGTATGCTATTCATAATTTCTTCATCAGTGACGAATAGCGTTTTCCATATTCTCCGAACTCTGAATAAATATTGTTCTTTTCCTAGATAAGTTGATGAGACTGAAGTTGTACAAAGTGGTCTCATTCTTGATCATGCTAATTAGAATGTACTCTTCGATTATATAAAAAAAGAGTTAAAATAAATTAGAATTCTCTTTGACTTCTCTCAAATTGCAGCTTAAAGGAGTTAGAGCATGTTACGCTGTTACGCGTACACTATAGATATATTATCATAAATTGTTAGAAACTTCAGGCTTCCAACAAACATGCAATAGAATAATTCTCTACAAATCTCTGGACCTAATTATACTTGCTATTATTTAAAATTTCAGAATTGCTTTATTGGACTTTTACTCTGTCTTGTTGGATTACATTATCATATATTTTATTGGTTTGGAAGCTTTCACCATGTTCTAATTGTGCAAAATGGATGATGGTCTTATCAAGTACAATTTGATTGCAGGTAAATAGTTCTGGAGTCATGCCGATAATATTCTCCACATCGTCCTTAGCTCTTCCTGGAACTTTAGCTCGCTTCACTGGCTTGGGTGTGCTAAGGAATGCTGCTGCAGCACTGAACCCTGGTGGTAAGTAAAAGCAACCGTTATAATATTCTCAGTAGCTACATAATGAAGTTGATATGTAAAAGCAACATAAGATTTATTGTTTTCTGATTAGATCCTATCTATATATGTTTTTTTTTTTCCCAATTCTTATTACTAAGAGAATGAAGACAGATACTTGACCCACTGTCCTTCTATAGGTTCATTTTATCTACCAACAAATGTCCTACTGATTGCCTTCTTCAATTACTACTATACATTCCTGCAATTGGACCCTGATGATGTTAGTGAACAATTGAAGCGACAAGGCGCATCAATCCCACTTGTCCGTCCGGGTAAAAGTACTGCTGCATACATCAAAACGGTAATATACATTTTCTCTATAGCTGCCACGTTACTTCTTATTAATAGTCAATTCTTTTACTCCATCATCTCCTTGGTTCTTTTTGAGAGCTTAGACTCGAGCATAAATTTCTTCTAAATCTAGACGAATAATTATATATGTTGATATCCCATAGAAGTTTGCAAGGAGCCCGAACGGACGAACCAGTAAGGTTCTGGAATTCAAAAATAGGGCCGTATGTAATACTGCGCTTTTTCATGTTAGTTATATTCTCTGGCTCTTGTCTTGTGTTCAGGCGATAGAAAGGAAAAAGAAGTCGAATCTTCAAAAATTAAAAATATTCATGTCATAAAATTGTGTTGGATACATTTTTGTAATATTTTGAACTTCTCTTTTCAGCTTGGTTCTTACATTGTTAGATTTCGGTCGCCTGAAAATTTAAGTCCTTTTTTGGGACTATTCTCTGACTGCATTGATTGATATGCGGGGATAGACTCGGTTCTGTTGGATAGGTGGGAATATAGAATAGAATGATCAGTGGAAGAAGAGTCATTTCTTCGTTGGCCATTCGATTTCATTCCCACCAAACACACATGCTCATAGTTGCTTCTTTAAACGTATATTTTTCCTTCGGTTCTTCTTAATTCCACTTGCTGCTTATCTTTGTAGGTGCTCAGCCGCATATCAGTCCTCGGATCGACATTTTTGGCAATTCTTGCTGCTGGTCCAGCACTGATTGAACAAACCACGCATTTGACCGCTTTCCGGGGATTTGCTGGCACATCAGTTCTCATTCTTGTTGGTTGTGCTACTGACACGGCAAGAAAAGTTCAAGCAGAGATTATATCCCAAAAATATAAGAACATAGAGTTCTACGACGTCGATAAATATGGGCAATAATGGATTATATGAGTGTGTGTAGGCCATGAAAGATGAACTTTTCCTTTCCGTTTTGTATAATTCCAA
Organism: Lithospermum erythrorhizon; assembly: GCA_019722365.1. Taxonomy (NCBI): domain Eukaryota; kingdom Viridiplantae; phylum Streptophyta; class Magnoliopsida; order Boraginales; family Boraginaceae; genus Lithospermum; species Lithospermum erythrorhizon. Next base: position 150,261 of record JADFUC010001332.1, on the reverse strand, counting down.
CTACCATATTCACCTTGTACAACTAAGTTTATAAATCCAGCTTCAATGAGTTGTCATTAGTTGTATATACTACTTTGTGCTTGAACTCAAATTTGAGTTCATATTCCCTCTGAATCATAATACAAGGCATTTTCACTTTTCTGTTTTTGTAGTCTCTACTTATTACATACTTAATATCAGTGTTTAATGATAGCAGACAGCTAAGAAACCATGATGTTAACTAGGAAACATGAACAAACAATTTCAAATTATTTTACTTTCTCACTGTCCGTCTATGCTTCTTAGCAATTATATGAAGATAACTGGTTAATTTGAACTTATTTAGGAAGGTTATCTTAAATAAAACAGGGGTATTTTAATAAATTTGAAATTAACAATGAAAGAACACGCTCTCAATGTAATTATGACAATTTGATATCATCATGACAGTTATAGAAGTATTGGAAGACAAACGAATACTCATCTTCCTTAACGAAGGAGATTTTGCAAACAAAATCCTGATAAGTTTCAACTCTAACCTCCCACCAACAACACCTAAAATTTTGACTTCCTCGAGATGATTTAGAGTTACATCGGAGTAGTCTTCCTCCTCTTGGAAATTCTCTATGTCGTTATTATGGTTCCCGATATGTCTGGTATGAGATACCTGAGAACCATGATGTAATCATTATTATGGATAAATTTGTCGGAGTGGTGTGTTAGTACCTAAACAAAGATATGAAATACCTTAAATTTTTTCAAGCCAGGAGAGCTTCTGATAAGGCATAACACAGATGAAAATTGATCTACATCTTCCAAACAAATGTCCAATAGATCAATTAACTGGAGCATACTAATAGGCAGCCTTGTGTGGAGATCACCTGCAGCCAGAGACTAAAGAGAATTGCGAATACAACGCATTTCAAATATATATGTATAATAATAAATGAGCATTATATATGTATATGGTCCTTATAATGCAGTATATCAACTTTACCTTTACACAATGAGAGTCCAAAAATAGAGATTTGAGATCAGGAAATCCACCAAGAATCTTAACGATTGCCTGTTGTCTCCGGATATAGTTTACCGCAAGCGAACTCTGAGAACTATTTGAGCAATAATAAGCAAAATAAACTAGCTTAGGAGCATTTATTTGGAGACATTGTATGTCTACCTGCACGTTCAATTTCAGAGTGTATAGGAATGGACAAGAGGAGAGTAAACAGTGGAGTGCTCGGGCAGAAACGGTAATATCATTTAATGTCAGGGAAGTCAAGTTGCTAAATCTTTCAGAAGTAGAGGGAACAAAATTGATCTCACAAGCCCTGAGGTCCAATTCAATCAAGGTTGGACAAGTAAATAGAGAAGAATGCAATTTATAATATTTGGGAAACATGTCGAGTATACACTTTTGGACACCATTTCTAACTATGAAATTAATTAATGTATCAATCTCTGGAGGACTTTCAAGTTCAGGAATGTGCAGACTGATACTAGTTATTGGTCCTTGATGAAGTAAGAGAATTCGAAATAAGATAATTGCAAATTTAGCCGCTCTGGCTTGGCTCGCGTTTTGCAACGAATGTAGCCAAAACGCATAATCAAGTTTAAGGTGTGATAGTTTAACCCAACTATATCTCCACCTCCTTGACAATATACATGTCCGAGCAGCATCTCGCAATGGGAGCTCAATCAAGATGGTGTCTATCAAGTTGTCCGGAAGAGCACTGATCAAATCCGTATCTTTTGTGGTACATAGCTTCTTCATAGTCTTCAAGAGAATGAAGATAGAGGATGATTAAACATCATGTTTTGCATGCGAATATAAATCAATAAACCCAAGTGATTCACCATAAGCAGAGCCAGGAGTCCTAAACTTCTGGTGTTTATACAGTTAAGATCTCTCCCAATCAAGTTAAAGGGTTTTTTTCAGTCAAATCAACCATCTTACATCCAAATGCATGCAACCATTCCTTTTACAAGTCTGCATTTCAAGTGTTTTCTAATGAAACATATCAAGAATGCGGAGTGAAAGTTTATATAATTTGTGGCTCCTGTATATTATGGAATAACTCAAAATGACACATTACACTACCTACAATTCTTTATCTATTTTGAAGTAGTCCATAATATATGTATTCCACTATTACCCACTGCCCATCCTAATTTAAAAAATTGTATATTGATCAATAAATTGAGTTAAAGCGACAAAGGGAAATGATGAGATGCAACCTTTCCTACGACAACAGGAGACTATTTCAAATTGAGTAAATAAGAAGCTTTATAAACAACTATCTATTACTTCATAAAAGCATAAATAAACGCAGGTAGAATTGGCTACGAAACACTTTAATTTATTTCATTATATCCAAGAAATTAAAATATAAAAATCTTCTCGAATTTAGAAACCAACATCACATCGCTAAAGTATAACTCGAGAAAAGATTATGGGTACATGTAAAAAAGCCACTTGTTTACTAACGATTATTAAACCACAAGGATTGCACAAAGAAAATTAATTAATTCAGAGTAAAAACTAACAACTCATAATAACTTGTACAATTTTATGGAAGCAGAAACAAATAAATAAAAAAAAAAAAAAAAGCTTTAACATTATTATGTAGTTAATCTTCAAAGGAAAATACCTGATTACTCATTGCCCTCTCTACTATTTATGTTCTGCATACAGAGGTTGAACAAGAGCTGACTAGAGTGAGTAGGTTTTTGGGAAAGAGTTTTATTTGCTCATGATAAAAGTGTTGTTTTTTAAATTTTGGCTTGATCCTCTTCTCTTTCACTACATTTGAGCTTTAAGATATTTTAATGCTAAAGTTACCTTAGATACCACCTTTAAAAAAAAATGGGTTTTAAAGATTGAATTTATATTTTTAATAGAACACAGGATGTAATAACTCTACAGAATACATAAATATAAACCCTGCCATTAAACAAGAGTGAAGTTCTTCTAGTAGCTTAACAAGTAATCTAGATTTACCAAGGTTGTCTGATATTCTATTTCTCCAGCTGTGTACTGAGTCTACTAATGTTACAACAACCATAGTTTACATGACAACATAAGATTAGACATACAAGTATTCAAGACTTTGCAGGTTTATAAGGCTACCCTTATCACTCTTCCAAAAATATTTACTGTAGTAATTATAGCACAGGACTAAAGGGTGTAAATATTGCTTATATTAGTTAGAATATGCAGATACAATAGGCTCCCGAAGTATGTAGACGGTGAAGACTCGTTTCTCTTGCAATGGCACCGAGTTGGGTTATGGCAGCGGCGCAATGTAACTTGTAGCTGATGAATATGTTATGTCTAATCATCTGGATCAGCTGAAAAATCAGGTTCTTCAGGTTTCTGTAACTTAGGCATGCCGTCTTTCATCTTTTGAGCTCCTCTTCTTGTGTTAGCAGCAAATCTGGAAGCGAGTATTGTTACCCCAAGGTTTGATTTTGGCTGTGATGAATTTGAGGGGGGAGAGGCGCTCTGTTCCAGTTCATCATGCTCAGCATCATCTGTTGTGTCCTCATGCGATGCAAAAGACTCCATCGAAGCAAGATCCTTTGCCATCCTCCGCCTCTTGTACCGCCTCCAAGCAGCCTGGATGAAGCAGGCTGCCCATGTCCTCCAATGGTGAGAATAGTACCGGAAAGTATGTTGCAGCTTCTTACTATGGAGACGTCTAAATTGGTTGGCGACAAACTTAAGGTCTTCAGCTCGTAGGACGAATGCCTCTACTTCGACAAGTGCTCTGACAGTTCTTGTTGAAGAAGGCAAATTTACAGTTGATTTTGGCAGCAAAGCCCAGGCAAGAAGCTCCTCACCACAAAAATCTCCAGGTCTCAACACAATGGAGTTGAAGAAACCAGTCCGGCCACCATTTGTGGTAGTACTTTCCAGCCTTCCCCTGATGATGAAGAGCATCTCTGTCACCGGGTCACCCTCACGCACAATGTAGGTACCCTCAGTGCATAGGGAGGAATAGAGTCGCTCACATATAGCATCTAGTAACTGATCATCCATCTGAGAGAAAAATGGAACCTGAACCATCGAATAAAAAGATCAAAGACTTCAAGTTAGAATAACATCCAACTCTGACAACTGATATGATTAGAGCATATAATAAGGGGTGAAGTCTGAGCGCGTTGAAACATCCAAGTATTTCGTGAAATTTCACTACTACATTGCATTAAAAAAGAAGCACAAGTATGTTCTATTATGATCACATAGACATCAAGCAGACACATGGTAAAGAACTTGGCTGAGACTCAAGACACTCTCAATTATCATGATATGTCAAACTGAAATAGTAAATGATTCATTTTCCCATTTTTCGAAAAATATTTGAATGGAGAAGAGACATACACGTCTAACAAGGTCCAAGCACAGATGGCGTTGAATGTCTCGACGTAGATCAGCTGGTAAGCCACGCAATGTAGATTCTTCATGAACTCCTCGGGTTGCCAGCCACTTATATTGAGTAAACCGCCTAACTCGTTCCCTCAAATCTTCAGGAAGTTGACGATGCCGCATCCACTCTTCAGTGTCTCTACGCTTCAACCTCCACTCCTCAAGCCTCACAGTCAAAGATTGCAGGTATGTCTGCATCCACAGAATGCAACATAATATATCTTGCTAATATGCCATGAGAATCAATAAGTTTCAACTTCATGCACAACAATTACAATCTCCAATTACAGCAATTTTAAACTGGAAGAGACAGCCTTGAAATCAATTGACTACTATAATTTCGAGTCTAGAAATCATCTCTAGGCTTGGGATCACCATGAAATCCTAATAGGCCACTAAAAGAAAATAAATATTTTATAACAAATAACTTAATTATATATACCTTATAACAATTAACTGAATTACAGATTATAGCAAATGAACCAGTTGTTAAGAAAGAGACCCCCAAGAAGGTCTATCTTTATTATGTTACTTGAATTCTAGAGAAAAGCAAAATGCAACTTAATTTATTTTAGTTACCTGCATATTTCCTATAAGATGAGCGAATAACACAAGACCCAATATCGCGATTAGTATTGCAAATGATGTCTCCCCAATGAAAGTGCTTGTTGATAAGTTCTGACCATATGAACTGAAAATAAAAAAATACATATGTAAGCATGACAAGTAACTTATTCTATAATCTATACATGGTTCGAAGTATTAGCATAGTTAAAAGAAACTGCATCAGATCATCTCTCATGTGGGCATGTGGCAACCCTGGTAAACCCAATACATACAGAGTTCAAACGATACGAGCATCACTAAGGAAGTACAATTCATTAGGACTAGAACAACCCAAAATATGTCGGTCTATGAAGTAGCTTGAAAGACCACATTCATAATGGCTCATTAGCTTTCAATCCAAGATAATGACAGAAATAATACAGTTGACTCGTAATCATAATTCCATTAGCAAACACACAGGAAACAGAAATTTTGAAATTCGAGCAAACACACCACAATTATATAATTTAAATAATTTGACAAATACTCCAAGAGTACCGCAAACACAAAAGAGGAATTATTATTTTCCCTATCTCTATCGAGGTGAAACTATAACAAAAGAAAGGAGGCATAAAAAGCAGTGACACCAACAGATATTTCCATGAAACACATCAACCCAAAGAAAGACAACAATAGGTGCTGGAGAGGGGGTAATTTTATGAATGGAGCAGCTGCTACTGGTAAACTGCATAACAGAAGAGTTACCTTAGATTCTGCAATCCCCACCACAAGCAATAGAAGTACTTCTGGATAAAATTTGAGGAGACGGCGCCTTTTGTAACTGCACTGGAAAATATCCCAAATTGGAAAGTGATATCTCCCCCAGGATTGCAATTTTTGAACACATTTGTGACATTTGACCAAGTTTTTCGTTCAGCAAGATCAGAAGTTTCACAATCCAAATAGTGAAGCAAGCACTCTGTTGAGGATGACTCTTTTTTGCATATTGATTTCCAGCAAGATGTATAGCGATCAACTGATAACACATACCATGCCGCCCCGAGCACCTACAAGACCATATTGATGACAGGGAAGAATAATAAAATAACTTATCTAAAGTTTCCACACAATTATGAAGTCTTCACAGCAGTTTCTAACAAAGTTACATTAATCAATCAACTTGGATATAGATACACATACATGGCTAGCCAACATATACAGTAACAGATTGTATGCTGCTCCAGCCCATGCAGTTTTTGTGACTACTCCCGTTGCTTTAATAATTTGCGAACTCAGGGGGAATATCAGATATAACCGTGGAATGTACTGAATTAGAACAATGAGTGCAAGAGCATTATTATTGTGATTTGATTGCCGACTCCTTGTTGCTGGGATGATGAACCAGACGACCATCTACATCAACATATCACAAGGCAGAAGTTGGGTTAGCTTCACTTCAGCAACAAGAAAAAAGTTAAAGAACGAAGTATTGCATGCACGAAAATACAAGCTCAAAGTAGCTCACTTCCAAAAACAAAATATTGAAAGGGTTTACTAAATTTAGAGGGGTACATGAAGCTAGTATCATTCAAGCGTAAGGGTTAACAATTTTCACTGTTGATAAGAGAAAATCAATTGTTTTAGAGTGGTTCGTAGCAGCCTTTTCCAACAATGAGTCCCAACTCCAAACCAAATGAAAAGTTTTATGTTGTTGATTTTCTGAAAATGCAGAAAATTTGCAATAAACTACCAGAGCTCTAGAAGTGTCAAGTAGAGATACATCAAATAACAACATGAAAACATAGAATAACTATAGACACGTAAGAGAGTATGTATTTTCTTCTTCAAGTGATCTCAACAAACATAGATAACTGGTGGGCAAAAGAAAGAACAGTGAAAAGGTCACTGGCTGTCTACGAGCATATAAGGCACCTCATCACACAAGTAAGGGTATCAGAAACTTAAGTTAGAATGTCTGCACGGCAACCAGTAATACCTGTGGGAGAGGAAGCGTGGCAATCAGATCGATAATGAAATCAGACTTTAAATATCTGCTAGCAATCTTCTTTGTATCCATTACAAGCTCACCCCTACCAAAAACCCGAGTGCTTGGAGCCACATAAGCGGTTCGAAATTTGATAAGTACATGCAACAAATAAAAAAAATCGGCAATTGTCCTGAATAAGGTTACAACAATCCGCAACTTCACATCAGTCTTCACACACCAAGCCCCATCACTCCCCCCTATACTAGGCAAGTAAAAGTACAAGGGGTCTAAGAAGAGAGCCACCAAGCAAGAGACAATAAAAATCCTATTCCATTTCAATACTATGGCACTACCAGGATCCAATATTCGTTTACTCCACGGTTCCTGATCATCAGGGAACACTTTCGACTTCCCAAACTTAAAAGATCGAGAAATTTTACATCTTTTACTACCATTTGGATTCAACCAAGAAGCTGAAAACTTGTTAAGACCAGAAGATGGATTCTCTCTGAATGAAGCCTCAGATTTACCTCCCCAAAACACATTCTTCTGTTCATCAGAGTAAAACCTAAAACAAGATTCCAAAGAATCAACAAAAATCAGAAAATCCCATTTTTCTATTTTAATTAAAACAATATTTTCAAAATAAACAACTTTAGCAAAGATGGTATCCTCAATATCACAAATAATTGAAGTTAAGGAGTGCTCATAAATAAATAAAAAAGCAATCTCTATCAATAGCTACCTTTTTTCCATTAACTACTCGTGCTACTCAAATTGATTCAAAACATATGGATCTTTGTATGTTATTTTTTAAACACCTTTCTAAGTAATCAAACTGAAACAAGACAATATTTCTACTTTAACTTGGTCAATTTTTTTTCAAACTGAAAAATCCCATTTTTCTACTTTATTTGGACAATATTTTCAAACTGAAAAATCCCATTTTTCTTCTTTAATTTGGACAATATTCCAAATTAAACAACTTTAGCAAAGATGGTATCCTCAATATCCTCCATAAATAAAAAATTTATCTTTATCAATAACTACCAACTTTCCATTAATTACTCATGAAACTCAAATTGATTCAAAACATATGGACCTTTGTTTAATATTTCATCAAACACTTCTCTAAGTAATCAAACTAAAACCAAGAAAATATTACACTTTACAGACATCGAGATAATCGAATATTCTAGCGGTTGAGCTACACTTTATCCTCGAAGTCTTATTATAGTGGAGAGGTCGAAAATTATTGTAATATTAACTATAAAAAAAAACATCATCAATAAGGTAATTACCTAACAAGCTTTTCAGCTTTTAGCTCCATCTCATAAAAATTGTCTTAAACAAGAAGTGTGCTTACTTTTCAGCTTCTTGAGTGTGAAAACTGAAAAATAGTTCAAAAAAGGTAAAAATTAGATGACTAAAATGCCCTTTAGAGGGAAATTAAGGAATAAAGGAACATTCTTGATTTGGTGTTTCATTACATTTGTCAGATTTGCAGAGTCTAAACAAGTAAGAAATAGTCAAGTGGATGATGATAATTCATTGTTGAGGTTGTTGGAAAACGGAATAGGTGTTTGAACACTACCAACTCGTGTACCAAATCGTGACATAAGAACATGTATTAAAATATGTCAAATTCTAATTTGTGTGTCTCAGGAAACTTGAAATATAATAATATTGACAACTTAAAATATAATATGAATTAGTGTCTAGCCGAGCTTAGAAGTGATCGATGTGAAAGAAACTTTTGATTTTGGAAAATTCATCATAAAATTATAAATTACGTACTTTCAAAAAATATAGTAATAATTGTCTCCCTCAATAATGATTTTTTTTATATAATATAATTAATGTATTTGGTCCCCTCAATTTAGATTTAAGATCGTCGACGAATGTTTGACCACGGGTCATTTTCATGGATAGAGTGAATAGTGATGGAATATGAAGTGGTGTCATTTTCATAGCATCTGGGCTTGGATTCCCCATTTGTAGATCCAATGCATTTCTCATTTTTATAATTTTTATGCACATGCTTGAATTTGTTTTGCTTGAATCAAAATTTTAGACTGGTGGATCTTTGGCATGTAGCCTTGTTGCTCGATCCCGTTTCAGCTTAAACGGCGAGCCAAAAACGTGACCCACACGGAAGATATTTCATGATTTACCTTCTCAGCACAGAAAGATTAGAATCTATTGCAGCCCTACCATCGTGGATCGATTTTTTTTTGGAGATAGGTGCTAAATCACAGCTTAATAAATCACATGTTGTCTTTGGTTTGGTAAGAAGAAGGCAGTTGACTGTCTGTCTTAGTTGCAATTCCTGCAGGTTGTAAGTCAGATGGAAAATACGGAGTATATTGGTGTAGATGACGTGCATCAGAAAAAATCCAACCGAAACCATTTGTTAAGCTAGCAAAAGACTCTTCCACCATTACAGTTACTACGACGGCTGTTTTAAGAATTGGATTTAGATAATTTTTTTCTTCTTCAATTAATGCATATAAAAAGAAACATATTTTATGCACATTAATTGAAGAAGAAAGATAAATATCTTATAGAAGATACATTAATCAATTAATATATATTTATATTCATTCATTTATTTAGTTGGTAAAAAGATTTCAATAGTCACTCTCTAATACAAATAATATCCATTGCTACCTTTTTGGTTGAATTAAGTTTTCCTTAATATCAATCTCAATATCAACCTCAATTATTATTATTGGAGAATCATCATATTTATTTAATGGATAATGAAACCGTAGACAGTGAAAATTTATTAAAAAAATTAATTAAATTGATGAAGACTAATTAATCAAATTAATTACTTCGAACCACTAAAGAAATGACATGTGGCCAGGGTTCTCAATCGAACCTCAAATTTAATGTAAAACCTTCAGTTGAAGAAGGGTTTTCGAGAAAATAGCCCGAATTAAATGTTCATTAAATTTAATGTTCCGGGCTAGAAATTCCTAATTTTATTACATTAAAATTGGCTATTTAGCTTGAAATTGAAGTATCGGAAGCCACGTGGCTCGAAATGAAGACTCTGAAAAGAAATGGGTTTAAAATAAAGACTCATGAAGTTCGGGTCAATATTTAAAACGATTTCACAGTAGAAAAAGATTGGAACCTTCCTACCAAGTTACAAAAATAGGCGCCAAATATTATTTCTTGGAGGCAAAGTAATTTTTTAAAAATCCGACCGGCTCGCATTCGTCAAAATTCAACGCAAGACGCGATCCACCCGAAATAAATCAACCAATCAGAGCAGCCCGGCCTCGGAGGCCTATATAAACCCCTTTTATATTTTCAAAAATTCATTTTAGAAAATCCTTTAAAAATACTCGTAAACACTCAGAAAATACGAGAACCCATCTTTGAAATTTGTGGGTTAAATATTTCAAAATCACTATAAAAATATCACGCCGGTGGCCGGAAAACACCGCATACCCCCAAAATAGAAATTTAAAACGGGGAATTCCGCACAACGCAGTAATTCTTCGCTCAAGCAAAAACTATGAGAATTTGACTCATATTTCTCAAGAACGCTTCAATATTCGTGGATTAAGTTAAATAGCCCCGATTATTCAAATCTTGAATGAACACATGATAAATCTCAAGTTTAATTAATCAAGCCTGCATATACATTGGTTAATCGAACGCAGTTGGGAAATTATGCAACTTGTTCATAATAAAACATACACAAAAGCATCCACAATCATTCAAACGTATATAATCAAATTACAATAAAAACACATATATGCATATAGCTATGAATACGAGCACTTATACGCAACGGATGTCAAATTAACTTTTCTCACGAAGCCTCCGCTGAATCCCTAACGACCGCACCACAAAGGTCAAGCCTCCGCTAGTCCACACCAAGAGCGGTTGAATCTCACGATTGGATTTGTTAGAATCTTGTGAGCAATTGGACAACAAAATCAAGCCAAAACCTTGACTTGATTTTACATGGAGAGTGAGTGGGCGGGCGGCCATGGGGTGGTGATGATTAGATTTTCTAATTTTTTTCCTTTATATAGGCACACCCCTCTTTAACCTCGAATAGCTTAACTCAACTAACAAGTCAACTCGCAAAACCGTTAACTAATTAATTGCTAATGAGTAACTAACAAATCACTAACGAGCTCCATTAGTCAAAACCGCTAATTAATTCTAGCAAGTTAATTAATTTGGTTTCGTCTAATTTATATTTTAATTATAAGTATAAACTCTCTATCGAAAGTATTCATTAATTTCAATAAACTCTCAATTTATCAAGCACAGTTTAATTTCATTCATGAAATAAAACTCAACGTCACTGTATATGCCACCTTCCTGGCTCATATAATAAGAGTCAGACAATAATATAATTGACCATTATTATTATTATAACGATTATGCATGAGATCTAGCAATCTGGCATAACCCCTGATATTATCATGAGTTTCTATTTAGTAATTTATAATTACTATTATTGAACACTTAGTTTGAGTAATCTCATTTAACTAAAACTAGTAAATGAATTGTTACAACAATTACTCAAACTAGTAATCCCTTTAACTAAAACTAGTAATCGCATGAAACACCCACCACTCTCTTTACTAGAGTCAACCGACTCGTGTACTATGTCCCATAAACTAATCGGTCTCAAACTCATCGAGAGGTTCGAGATCTACTCAGATATCAAGGATGGATAACCTTTATAATATATCAACATCTACCGCTATACTCACCGTGTTACCTAACATATGCCGTTATATCAACATTCATCGCTATACTCCCTTATAATCCTAGCTTAGCGCACGCTTGACATAGTCAAAGCACGAACTTATATAACATGTATAGTTATATACACATGTCTAAGAATCAAGTAAACTTAACAGCTTCTAAGCAAATATCATAAGACACAGATATACATATCTTTTATAATTTTATAAGATTGATTAGACTTACAAGCTCTCATGATCCAAACGATCATCAATCAATCACTATGCTGGTCATCAAATGCTAGTTTCCCGAAAACCATCAACATCTGACCAGGGAAAATGGCTATCTTATGTTTCTAGACTTGAAGAGTTGTCAACGCTACGTGTTGCCTCTAGAAACTATAGACTTGCCTTTGGGATTATCAATTCAACCAACCGTGAAACAATGAACGACTATGAATGTGGATTACTTATTCATATAATGTAGTTAAAAAATTAGATTAGAAACAAGAATTACTTTGTTTAATCAATTACATAACTTATTCTAGAAAGTAAACTAACTACCACCGAACCTCGCATCGCTCGGCTTTCTTCTTCGATCTCTTGAAATCAAACCTTGATTTAATCAATGCAAGAATATAACAACTCGAGATGCTTTCGCTCAAGTCCACACGTGGAACCTTTAAGCTTCTCAGATAAACTTTAGGTCTTTTAAGAATGCAGTTTCGGAAAGTTAATGATCACAATCATATCATAATCCGTATCACTACTTGCAAGTACACTTTACATCCAACCTGCCGGTCTCTCAACCATGGAATCGTTGATGGCTAAAAATTATTTCGTATACCATACATAGCCTATGTGCAAAATGGGTTTTAAACCTTTGCCACAAGCTTTCGCTTTCAAATCAAGTGATATTACCATTCAAGCTTCTCACAAATACCCACATACACTGGTAAAAATCCACTAGTTAAGTAAAATAAGGGCAAAATCTTCGCTTTGGTATTTCTAGTGACTATCTCATATTTTGTGGCAGTTAGCCACTTCTCGGGTTACTATCGGGCAGGTTTACAACACAACTAAAAGTGTGTTAAAACACATCTATCTGATCAAATGCATATTCTTTAATTTACTCCACGAGTATATCAAACTCAGCCCTATTCATGAATTGCTTGGCTAATAGTGTCTCATATGGGACAACCGTCCATACCACTATTCTCACATTCGGTTCTAGGCGAAGATCAACAACTGATCTATTTCCTGTAACTATAGTTACCTCTATTCTCTTAAAGTTACTACAAAGTATATTTCGAATCTGTGTGAATACCTTTAGTAAACCCCACAATTCCTATTATGGGAATCGTGCTATGTCATGGTCGTGATGTACAACACATGATCTTGACATGGCATACGGTGAACCATATTGTCATGTAATAGATTCCAACCACTCTCACTCACTTGAGGTCCTAACTGCTGGAACGGACTCTAATGTATAGTTGTCTTGTCAATAAGAGACCGCTCATTATAGAGTTTCTAATCTATCATGATTCTATCACCTCAAGCTTCATGACGCATTATAGCTTAACAAGGCAATGTCATCTAAGCTTATATTTAGTGACTAATATAGCATACGTCAATGCATACGTAATCGATCTCATTAAATGTACAATAATCAATTACTATTATACCTTTCAAGGTTGTAATAGAATTCCTTTAGTACTCAATGTACAAGATATTATGTGCAGTTGTGCTCCCACTAACCTTTAAGGAACTCAAGGTTCACCTTCACTCTTGACCCCTTTTGATTTTAATCAAAATATCGGGCATTTAAGATTTAACCCATTATACCGTATTCAAGTTTGCAACTGGATACCTACGCATAATCGATTTTTATTCTCATTTGAGATGTGAACTTCCGTAAACAATGTCAAGTATCTATCATCATTGTTCATTACTTAGGAACATTCTTTGATCACTTACTTAAACAATAATGCTACAACACGGTAACGAGGAAAATTTGAAATGTGAGACAAGTATAATAACCAATGAATACATTCAACTTGGGTTGAAACCAAATGTTTGGATTTATTTATGACTATATTAACTATTTAGTGGAATTACATTTTACTTCCGATGAATCGCTATCTGTAAGGTAAATAGAGCGAGTTATATACTCGACTGTGATATTCCAATTTATTTCACTTGGGATGACCCTAAAGTCATCGATTGAAATATGATAACATCATGTCTCTTTGCATTAGACGTTAGCAATACATCGTGAATTGTCACATATGTTCCTAATACAACCAAAGGTCCTAATGACTGATTGGTGTCTCCTATTGTCACTCGAATACATTCAAGTCATATATTTAATTCCATTCTTTATATCGCATAAGAAGATACTATACATACAATAAATTGTAATTCTATAGTAGATGGAAATAAATACCAGCTGCCTTCCAGTTATGTACATGATGACATAGTCTCAACATTAGACCCCATGTTAAATTATGTCTACATCAGTGACATAACACTAACTTGTCCGTTCGAGACATTTCAAAGTTTTTTTTGTCAAACATAATCCCCTTGGAAAGTTGTCTTACTGCAGTATGAATAAATTTAATTTGGGGTAGGTGCAACAACTGACATGTGAATTTATCTCATTCATTGCACAACATTGTCACAATTACTAATACCCAACTACGCACACATCTAAGGTAGAATGAAAAATTACTTCTGGGTATACAAAATCGAAAAGATATCATTCATTGTGTTTTAACTTTATTAAACACAATTTCTACTTACGATCTTATCAAGTACGCTTAAGATCGAATGATGTCTCGATTCCTGGATAATACATTACTCATGTCGATGATACTAATTCGAACTTGATAGGCTGTCCTCCCTATACTCTTAATAATTTCGATGTATCATTCATTGATCTATATTTGATCAATTTGTATGTGAACATACAAACTAGACAAGGATTACCCATCTCCTCACTAAGTCTAGCAAGAGTTGACTCAATTTATCTTGCAAGATTAAACTCAAGTGTCATAAAGTCATTTGCGACAAGTATCACTCAAATGTTTGTTGTTCAAAATATCATATCTTTCATAAGAAATACGTGCTTAAAAGAAAACAATAAGTTTTAAATCCATTCATGGATGATTTAAACCATGTGCTCTTATACCGTAGTCAGTCACCCATCATTTTTCAAACCATTCATAGATGATTTAAACCATGGCTCTTATAATATAGTCACCTATCATTAAGCATAAAGAGCTCACCTTATCTTTCTTCTGCTCCTTGTACCCCGGCTACCACTGCATTTTGATCAGAATCATATCAAAATCATATGAGTCAAAATAGTGCTTCAAGACACTTAGCAGCTTAGCCATAATGACATTGTGATTTTGATAAACAAATTATTTCAGATAGCGAGGTTTTATCAAACCTTCCTCTTTCTTTTTTCAAGTATTAAATATCCTTCTTTGGTGCATAAAGTTTGAAATAATGAATTAATCATTAGCATCAAATCATAGTTCTTGTGCACCAACTTCAAGTGATGTGGAACCAAATAGGAAAATATCGCTTGTCCGGCCATACAAACCACAGTTTACGCTCATCACAATTCATGAACAAAGTTCATCTGTTTAAACTAGATACCAATCTATGTCTTGAAATGTAGATACCCAACATTCAAGATCATCTAGCGCTTTCAATTGAGTTATAGCATTAAACTATTCATTTAATGTTTCAGGAGTGGGCGAAGCAAGAGACAATATATCATATTAGTCTTCATAGCATCATCACCTTTAATTGAGATCAAAATTAATTACCTCTCAATCACGTCATGTGACGTCGCTCACTTGTACCTAAGTTCATGTAACGTGTCTACATGATCAAACCAAGTATCAAATAATTCGCGGTAATGAGCTGCCTTTTATTAGCACATAACCATCTTCAATGACTTATGAAGGAGAATTCGTTTAGCATTTATAACACTATATTACCAGAAGTTTATGGATTTCTCCGTAACTTGTTTTATTTCACATAATAAAATTATATTTTAATTTGCCCAATTAACGGTGAATAAATAGGTAAATTCATTGGGTACAATTCTATAATAGAAAATATGCAATCATGATACAAGAATTCAAAAATATCTAACATATTACAAATAAATTTTAAATATTATAATCTGCATTTCAAATCTCACAAATGCAAGCAAGCCCAAGATCCATTGTGGTTGGAATCCAAACTCAACATCAGATACATTTTGAATCTCTCGGCACAATATTAGATTACCTAATCAATGGTGTACCACGACACAACTCTTGGTTCACTAACACTCCTAACAAAAGCACCCGACAATATATCACCGAACCCATAATATTTTTAAATCACCACTTAAGCTACCAATTAAAACCATGCTAGTTTGGAAACGATCATCTAAAAGCTCACAACTAGCTGAAATCACTTCAACACGATCCATCATTACACATGTCACTCTACACCAAGACACGTGTCATCACAAAGGTGTCCAATAGTCATGATGTTTTTGCACAACTTTAAAATCGGCTTACACGTTGCTTAAATTTTAGTGATTTAGATTAATATATTTGTTATTATTTAACATGATATATATAACACATACCTAGCAATATGCACATCATGAAAATAAGACAAATAACACATTCTAAATATATTATATGACTCTAAAATTGAAATAGACCTATTACAAATACTTTACAAGCGAACTTTAACATATACCTATTTCAAAGATTTTGCAAAACGCAATTGTGATTCTTCTCAACTTTGAAACTTCCAAGTTGCTAAATGTCGTGATGATGAAACCGGCCATCTTCAATGCCTCCACAACAAAGATATTTATTTACTAACCCAACTAAGACAAAGACGCAGCTTCTATGTAAAATAAAAATAACAATAAATAATATAAATACGACTCACCGACCATTTACAATGAATAAACGGTTCGCATACCGTATTTTTAAAAATACAAACTAGGTTATATCAATATATCCCCTTTTCATTCCCATTACAATATATAAGGCAAAATTAAATCACATAAACTATGCATTTAATAAATACATTACATGACATGAATAACACTGCTAAAAGTCATAAAATATTATTAATGTAATTAAATGTGCAATAAACATACAATCAATATATAATAAACATGTAGCATTATGCAATTAACACCTAATTATGAGGTTGGGAAAAATTACCTCAATTAAATTCAATTTCAAATATATGATCGACAATCATATAAATAGTTTCTATCAGTGATTTTGGTAAATCAAAATCAAATCACATAAATATATAATTAACAGATTTGAATTTAAATTCAAATTTGAATCTCATAATTAAATCCATGAAATATATATAATTAAATGCATTAATTAACATATATTTTGTGTCCAATAGTTATTACAATAATTATTTCATATATACAATAAGACAATAATTATTACAATAATTATTTCATATAAATACAATAAGATAAAACTTGAAGTAATTATCAACATATATTTATATTCTTTATCTAGATATTGTTATTTAATTTTATCTCACAATTAAATATGTAAAAAGACAAATAATGAAAGGGACTATCGAATTAAATTTATTATCACCAAAATTGATAATTACAATTATCATAATAATGAAATGATAATAATTCACCAAAAAATCGAAATGACTAAATGGATTAGTATTTTGTAACAAACTGCACTCCGGTAGCACGCGATTTGACGACCGCTATCTGGCCGCTTATTGGCGACACGTGTCGCCCGTCAGCTTCCATCTAGAGACGCGTTTGTCAGCGATGAACCGTCTCCGCTTGGCCACCGACGCTTCGAGGCCTCCGCAAGGTCACGATCCATTTTATTTAATTTTCGATTTTCCGATTCAATTCAATTGTTTGAAAAACCGATGAAGGGTTTACACTCATCTAAAATTCTAAATTCAATACGTATATTCCTCGCAATTTTCGAACTTTTCTAACTCGAAATTTTAAAACTTCATAATTAATTATCCAATTATTATGACAAAATTAAAAAAATTATTTTGGGATACTTAAACTATCTACAAAATTATGAATTTTTTTGACATTGTCTTGTATCATCCGGGTTCGTAGAAAAATCTGAGGTTCTTGGCATATTTTAAATACCTCAAACTAATTAAAAACATTTATATATCAATCAAAACATGTTTTAAACCCTTTCTAATTATAAACAATTATCTAATTTCAAATCATCAAAATTAGAAATATGATGAAATTGAATAATATATAATATATATATATAAATTCATGAATCAATTTAATATATCATGGTCAAGAATATATAAACATGAAAAATGATATAAAATGTGTTCATACAACAAATTTTATAAAATGTAATAAAATATATATGAATTCTGAAATACTCATGATACCACTCATATAAATTATGAACTTGTTCATAAGAACATGAACTACACAGCTGATGTCACCAAGTTTTCTCAATGAAGCCTCCGCTGATCCCTAACGAATCGCACCACAAAGAGGTCGATGCCTCCGCTAGTCCACACCATGTTTAATCATGATTGACTTTGCTGGAACTGTGAGCAAATGACAACAAAATCAAACCAAAACCTTGACTTGATTTTTTGGCCATGAGAGGAGGAGGGGGCCATTGGGGAAAAGGACGATTACATTTTTATCTTTTTTCTCCTTTATATGCGCACGCTTCCTCTTTAACCCTCGGACAATTGACTGCTAACTAACAGCCTAACTTTAAAACCGTTAACTAATTAATTGCTAACGAAATCTAAATAAGTCAATAATGAAGCTCCATTAGTCAAACCATTAATTAATCTAACAAGTTAATTAATTTGCTCGCTCTTAATTTATATTTTACTTGCAAAACTTCGATTGAGTATCTCATTTTATTTAAACAAACTCTCAATTAGCAATCACGATTTAATTTCATTCATGAAATAAAACTCAACGCCATTGTATATAAGTGTGGACCTTCTAGGCTCATATAATAGTAGTTGCATGATAATATAATTTTATCATTATTATTGTAACGATTATTCACGATTCTGGAAGAATTCAAAGATAACTCTCGACATATCATGAGTTTCTATTTAGTAATTTATAATCACTATTATTTAGTTTGAGTAACTGGTTTAATTTAAACTAGTAAATGGAATTTGTTAATAAATACTCAAATTAGTAATCCATTTACTTAAAACTAGTGATCGCATTTAAACACCCACGACTTTTTTACTCGAAATAGCCGACATAGGTACTATGGCGCCCCATAAACCAAATCATCCCAAACTCATCGGTGAGGTTCAGATCTACCTTTGCATATCAAGGGATGGATAAATCTCTTATAATATATCAACATCTTACTACTATACTTCTACCGGCGATACTTTCATAACAACAAGTCAAGTATAAGTCGGGATGTAGTATAAGCTAGAAAGGACGCCCTTCAAAGCTTAAATCAAGTCCCACCTCATTATTTACAACAACAAGCCGCTAAGGCCGCCAGAGTATAAGCTAGAAGCGACAAGCCGCTCAAAGCTCAAATCAAATCACTAAGTCCCACCGTGAGGCGTAGAAATCTATCCACCCATAAGGCCCCACCGGGTCATATCCTTAAGTCCCACCCATCGTGAACCAAATCTCACACTACAAACGTTTCATAATAGGTCCATCGTCCGAAGTAGACCGAAGATCAAGTCTAAGACCCAAGATCAGTTCCAATACGCCCAACACGGGAATACGTCATATGCTCATGTGCTCCTGACTATATCCAAGTCCACACCTCAAGTCTTTTAGTCCATCAAAACTAGTGATTACTATATCCAAATTGCACAGCACCTATCTAACTCAAGCTAAGCCCTTATCAAGTCAAACTGGTTTAGCTCATACCAAGCTCATATCAAGCTCAAGTCGTCGCCAGCCGGATACATCTCACAACTGTCAAAGAACGCTAGTGGACCTCTAGTTCGACAATGATCCTCTTCTATTTGATAAACCTCGCACATTGAGTGAATTTTTCCCTATAGTGGGTTTTATTTTGTACCCCGTCATAAATAATAAAATTCTTTTCAGACATACCGTGGCATGCCCGTTGGATCATTAACCACCCTTAGTCACCGCCACCCGAGATGTTTCCCAAGGGTTTATCTCACTCTCTCCATGTTCCAAAATACTACAGAAGGGGTCACAACAAGACGGGGCTTTGTCGATACACGGGACTGGCCAGAGATGTCCCTCAACGAATTATGTCAAGTCTCTTTGCTAACGATTGCCAGAGCTCAAGCAAATCAAGTCACGACAAAGAGAAGTGAAATGTTTGGCATGACGCAAGCCGAGGAACACAAGAGAAACTCCTATCATTCCAAAGAGATGGAATGATTCCCAGTGAGCTACTTGAAGGACTATATATTGGGGGTAATAAAGGTCATAAAGACCGGGAGGCACCTTCATATACCTACATAAAGTCCTACACCCCTTATGCATTCAAATTAAAAATGCCCAAATCCTATCACCACCCAAGTTCCAACAACACCTCACGGGAAATTTCGAACCCCAACAACTCCATAGCCCACTTTGTTGAGACATGCAACAATGCCGGACCGAAGTGATGAAATGTCAAACAAATTTGCTTCCTCAAAGTGGAACATGTCTGACCGGGTATACCGACTGAGCCTCGCCCATAGATAGTTGGGCTCAACTGGGAAAAGTCAATTCTAAACCACTTATTCAAGCATCAAGAGAATGCTAGAATAGTGGAGCTAACTACAACCAATCAAACAAAACAAGATTCAATTACGCACTTCATCAATCGGCTGAAGAAGTCTCGAACTTAAAGTGCAAAGATGTACTCTCGTAGTCATTAGTCATCGCGATGTGTATCCAAGGGAATGACAAATTTCAGTATATCACGCAAGGAATACTATCTAAAACCTTCGAGCAACCAAGCACAAGGGCAATGTGACAGGAGCTCAAGATTGCCGCAGAACAAAAAGGCACGTGCCCCCATGCCTCTTACCGGGCGCTGGGTACGATCCAAGGAGGCCAAAAGAAACCTCCAAGATGGAGAAGAAAGAAGCACACGCTGTGACTTCTAAAATGACTAAGTTCACCTTCAAAACTAAGAAGGTCGAGGGCGGACTCGACCTTGGAAAGAAGGAACGTCTCACACTCAAAGAGATGCAAGAGAAGGATTACCCCTTCCTTGACTCCGACGTTCCTGCAATGTTTGATGAGCTATTGAAAGCAAAGCTCATAGAACTCCCAGAGTCAAAGAGACCCGAGGAGGCAAACCAAGCACGGAGCCCAACTGGTGAAGTATCATAGGAAACCGGTGTATCCCATTGAAAAGTGTTTATATTCAAAGAGCCAGAAATTAGATTCGGGCAAGAAAAAGTATAATAACCCCGAAGAAGATAAGGTCTCTTCCAACCACATTGCCCTCACCGTCGTCCAACCCACTGAAGTCAAAGTGCCTAATGACTTCTGGGAAAGTAAACTCATCCCAGAGAAAGCATGGGCTGACTACTCGGAGATGAGGATTACGAAGCATGCCATGTACGCGGCTGTCGACAAAGAATCAACTACAACAAAGTGGATTAAGCGTGGACGCTACCCGCTTTTAAATATCCCCTGCACTTTCGCCATCATTATTTGGTCAATTTAAGACCTTCCATAAGAAGACGGGTATTCATAATAAACCACTCTAAGTGTCGATACATGTTTAAAGCCGGATAAGTAACGCTAGTAGATGGAGGATCGTTGTGAATATCCTACCATTCCGCATATTGAAACCGCTGGCATCTTAACCGAAGACTTAACGTCCCGCATTATAATTCATAGTTTTAACTAGCGCGGGGTTTAACGCCAAAAGTAAGTTTGCACCGGTGATAGGAAATCAAACCACCTCCTAGTTCCACGCGATAGATGCTAAGGCCTTCATATATCCTATTAGAAGACCTTGATCCAGAGCAAGAATATTGCACTTATACACTCCACCAATGTCTCAAATATTGCAAGGACGTGAATGGAGGAAAATGGTTATACCGGCGAGTAAACCCATTCAAGGGGTGGAAGAATCTCACTTTGCGGATGCCAAATACTATAAGAAAAGGCGCAAATCCCAGCATAAGGAATGGGCAGAGGCGCCCCAGTACTTCCAAGACTAAACAAATTACCTCAACTTTACGTGAAGCGTGAGGAAGATCTACTGCCGCTCAGCTCGACTTCTACTCCCCCTCACGCAACCTAACAAGGCGGGCGAATGCCGCCTCTTAAAGGTTTTGTGACACTCAATAAAGGACCCAAGATGTAGCATGGTACCACGGGTCCAAAGGCTTATGACCTCCTCTAATGCGCATCATGATCCCGGCTTAAAGCACAGTGCTCTACGGGACAACTACCTCCCGAGGTCACTAATGACAAAGTGCACGGTTGAACGACACCCAAAAACATGACGAGGAAGAAAGGGACGGACAATCGTGAACTCAACCACAGAGCTGGATACACGCTAAAGCCACCACCTGTTTTTGGATCAAGACGGCGACTAACCACTATGCAAGAAAGGAAGCAATAAGCCCCTACAAATCAAATACGAGAGGAAATGAATGTCAAAGATTCTCATGCCAAATTCAACCCCCAAGAAAACGAGAAAAATTAGTCTTCCTAAGATTGGGAAAAAACTTAAAACGCTACAACCCAACTCAAAGGAAATCTATCTTTGATAGACTTGAGAGGCCAATCTTTAGAACTATGGAGGAACTGCCAGAGGAAGAGAGCTCTGCCACATGTTTCAACATAGAAGAACAAGACGAAGACATACCAGACAGAGGTACCTTCATTCCCAGCCCAAGAGGCGCATAAAAACCCTCATCCTTGGGAAATAATGAAGGAAAGGTTCATGACCACCTCACGTGCATATTAGTGAGGAAAGACGCATAAACGTGGATACGTGGCGCGAATTCAAACACGCCACCCTAAGTAATGGGTATTCTGTAGGAGGTAGAGGAACTAAGCCTAACGCTACGCTCACGAAGACCTTGGCTGGAATACTCTCAGTGACGACTGTACCAAACGCATCCTCGACAAGTTCCTCGCGCTTCAAGATGATCCAAGATAAGCACATTCAACAACAAACGCCATGGAATGATTGTCCACCTCGTAGAATGACGCTTGGATATGAAGATCAACAAACCTCGCCTACGAGAATAACCGGATGGCCGAGACTTCGAGAACAAGAGGAATACATCCTGAGCATGGCCACCTTCCTAGCTCAACAAGTACGTAGCGCCCCTCATTCTCGGTAGAGTTAATTAAGGCAAAATTTATGTCTACCTTCCATGCCCACGCAAAGAAGCGACAAAAAGATGGGGAGTGCTTCGTGTAAAGAGCCCAAAGATATGCCCCACGTGACTGCTCTCCGTAAGAAATAGAGGAGCTAGAGTTCAACGCTTACTTTATGTATTGCATCTTATGGGAATACTCGACAAATGACCGACCAAGTGGCCGTTGGAAATCAATGAGAATTGATTCCATTTATTATGCCCGCTGCGACAATTGTATCAATTCATTTACCAGCTTAAGAATCGTGGATTATCGTAATCTAGTAATAGTATATTACTGAAAAGGGTTCTCATGATAATTTAAGGGTTATGAGCGATTGCTAGATCTTACTCACAATCGTTATAATAATAGTAGTAATCGGGGTCAATTATTATTATTATACAACTTACTATTATCCGAGCCTGTAAGGTCACACACACAAATGACGTTGGAGTTGTTTCATGTATGAAATTAAAGAGAATCGTATAATTGAGAAATGTATCAATTACAGCGGTTCTTAAGCATTTTATGTGTAATATCGATTGAACAAATAGAATCAATTAAATAGTTATTTAATTGGTTCGAAAATTTTTAGTATTTATCAATAACTTGGAAAGATTGTCGATATTGACTCATTACTATTTAATTAAGCTAATTAAATAGTTCAACTCATTAAAGAACTCCACAAATTGCCTTAACGGGGCTAATGTGTTTCCAACGAGTCAAGCTTAATATTTCAACGGATCGCTTATCTGCCTGCTTTAACCTAGCCCCATATAAGCAAACTTTGCGCTTCTGCTTATTACAAGTTTCAGAATCTTTTCATCAAAAAACCTGGCAACGCCCCCCACCTCGTCGAAATTCTCCAAGAATTTTTCTTGTTTTGGTTTTGTTCATCCTGTTTACTAGCATAAATCGGTTATTAATTCAACCTCTCCCCCGCGTGGACCAAATGTAGATATCATAATGATTGATATCAGAACAAGTGAGTCGAGGAAGTCAAATTCACGCTGCGGAATTTGAAAGCCGCGGAACTTTAGTGAATTTACTCCACAGAATGTAAGTACTGCTTATTCATATATTGTATATATATGTTTTGTTTAATAATGTAAGATGACTCTCAGCGACCCCTGACCATGATTAGATTTATACTCATATATATCCATAAGATTCCATCAAATGATCGCAGCCCAAATTGTTTCTGCTTTACATTATTTATTTTATGCTTGTTTTGTTCTTAACACTTTTTATTTGATTATTCTTGTTCATATATTTAATTAATAAATATATATGATGAGAATAAATCACCATGTTCTTGATTATTGATTTACACACATGTTACAAGTTTATAATGATGTATTATCATATTTTGTTAACATAGATTTTGTTTCATAAATTAAAAGGACGATTTAATTGATTTTGTTTCAAAAAACAGCTTTTGTAAAATGTGTTTGAGGAGTGTAAAATTTTTCTAAAATTAAAAACTAGTTTTTTCTCGAACCTTTATAAAGACTTTTAACATCTCCATTAAATTTCATAATTTTTAGATTTTTTCTAAGTACCTCAAAAACATTTTGAGAGTTCCTATCGCTTAATTAATAATTAAATATAAACAATTTATTTAATAAATCCATCACTGGATTTGTTCAAGAAAATTATGAAGTTGTTCGAATTTCATAAATTTTGAAAAATTTAAAGTGCCTAAAAACGATTTTACAAAACAAATAAATTAAACTGAAAATCGAAAGCAATATGGCATTATTACCATAAATCGGCCGACCGACTTCCTAAGGACACCTACACGGCGGTGTCAAGACGCAGTGTCGACGGCCGACTGTCAGGTCGGTCGTCCGAGCCCACATGACGCAAGGCTCTAATTTGAAAAACCCTAATCCCGAATTTATTCCTTAATTTGGTTTCCTAAACATGTATCAGCTTATATTTTGGCTTTTATCGATTATTTCATTATTTGAATCACCTAATTAATTATAATTAATTATGTGATGACAATTAATTAATTTCTTTATATTATATCTTTTAAATTAATTTAAAAGTGATATAACAATTATGGTAAAATTTCACTACTTAATGTATTTTAGAATATATTTGTGATAAATATTTTTCTATAATATGTATATGGTTAATAATTATTGGTAATAATTATTAATTGACACGCCAGATGATAATTGAGTTTTATATTTTCTATAATATGTATATGGTTAATAAATATTTTCTAGACACCGTCATGTTCCTTATATTTGTTGTAATACGCAGGAACTCAAGTCAGAAGACTGAAAGAGGGGAAATGGATCTGGCGTGTAGAAAATGGCGCTAAGGTCATGCCCTCGCAATAGGATCCATTAGTTTAAATTTGTCCACGGGCCTTGTTTTGAACTATCTCCTGCTTTTCTATGTACCTCAATTTGCGTGAATATTATTTTCTATTTCGCTTTTGAATAACGATGGTTTTTCATTTTCAATAGATAACGATTTAATTCTAGATCACTGCGAATTCGGCAAGATTTGGTACCTTCAAAATGGTCTATACGTTTTAGACATGATTAATGAGTCATATAACATAAACTTAAAACGGAATAAGCCTAACGACTTAAACCAAACATAGTTATGGCATTGCAGACTAGGTCACATTAACGAGAACCGAATCAAGAAACTCCACCGGTGGAATACTCAAGGTTTCCCGATTATGAACTCATACGATAAAAACAAGGAAGTCTTGCCTCGGGCAAAATGACCAAATGCCTTTCAATCGGGCTTAAATGAAAGGGCAAGTGATTTATCGGGGATCATACATACTAATGTACGGTGGTCAACGAACACATCCGCAGCAGGAGGCTATAACTACTTCATTACATTTCATCGATGACTACAAGTAGATACGGCTTTTTGTATCCGATGGCATTAACAAACACGAGTCCTTTGAGAAATTCAAGGAGTTCCAAAATGAAGTACAAAACCAATTGAACAAACAATAAAGATTCGTCCGATAGAGCGGAGAATATTTTGAAGTCAATGAAGCGTTCAATACTCATCTTAGAGAGTGTGGTATTGTTTCTCACAACTCACTCCAGCAGGAACGCCACAAAGATAATGGCGTTGCCCGAAAGGAGAGAAATCGAACCCTTCTTGACACGGGGTTCGGGACGGCGATGAGCCTATCCTACCTACTGGGGCTAATTTATGGGGATATGCACTCTAAAATGCTGCACTTACCTTAAAATGTATGTCCAACTAAGTCAGCCAGATAAAACTCCTCATGAAGTGTGAGTTTGGAAAGATTCTAAGCCGGGTTTCAAGATTGGGTCAGCAGTTTTATGTTAAGAGATTGACTAAAGATAAACTTGTGCCCAAATCCGATAAATACTATTTCGTGAGGATATCCAAGGGAAAACAATATATTACTTCACCCGAAACAGAGAATAAAATCTTCATTGCTAGAACAGAGTATTCCTTGAAAAGGAATATTTATCCGTAAGTGACTGGCACGGTGTTCATCTCTGGATGAAGCTCAAGCCGATTTAAGTCAATGTCGATGCATCTAATGCAGTATCTCGACACACACCACAGTTAATTGGAACCTTCTTTCATAGAAGACCCACTTGGATCCACGTGAAACCGTGGAAGAACCAACCCTTAGAGATCCAATGTGACGCCACGCAACCGCAGCGCTGGTACGGGCGTGAAGCTTTCATCATTGAAAGCTGACAACCCACTTTACAAAGCAAATGAATACAGTGATGCCGACAAATGGCAAATAGACATGCACCGGGAGATGGATTCTATGTACCAAAAACGAGGTTTGGTCCTTGTCGAATTACCAACACGCCCGCCTCTATTGAATGTAAATGTGGGTATTTAAAACACGACAAAGACGGAAACGCTTGATATTTTCAAAGTTGCATTTGTAGCGAAGGTTTCAAACAAGTTCACGGGAGTGGACTATGACGAAACTTACCGCTGGCTATGCTTAAATCCATCCGTAAAATCTTAGCTATTACCGCATTTCATGACTATGAAATATGGCAAATGGACGAAAGCACGCTTCTTGAACGGAAATTTAGAGAAGCACGTGTACATGGTACAACCTCCAGTTTACATGTCCTCAAGGACCTAAGGTATGCAAGTTGCAAAAGTCCATTTATGATCTTAAGGTGTGCATCCCGCTATTGGGAATCTACGCTTTGACGAATCAATCAAATAGTTTGGTTTCCCCTCACTGCACTAAGCACCTTGTGGTATACAAAGAAGGTGTTGGGAGCAGGTATCATTCATAGTCCCGCGTGTCGACAGATACTTGTCATTTGAAACAACGAGTTACTAAACTCACCAAGGATTGGTCAGGCAAATGTTTCTCAATGAAGGACTTAGGCGAAGACAATATACTTGGAATAAAGATCCAATCGAGATCGAAATAGAGGCTGGGATTGACTTTGTCAGGATACCTATGTGAATAAGGTACTGCAAAGGTTCAACATGAGTAATTCCAAGAAGGGAAATCTCCCCATGAGACATGGAGTTCAACTCAGCAGAGCACAATGTCCCACTACTAGTGTTGAGATGAACAGAATGGTGATATACCTTACGCCTGCCATGTGTGGATCCATCTCGGTATGTATTTTGTCCTCAACGGTGGAGCAAGATTCGGAGGAGTTCCGCAAATCAGAGTACCGTTGCCGATTCTACCACAAAATTCGAAAAGACATCAAGTAAATGTTCAAGCCGCGAAGAAGATGTTGATAAAGATAGTTTCAGGATCGACCTGGGTGTGGTACCTAGCATCAGGACCAGCTGAGTTGTTTCTAGACAATATCGGGGCAATAGCTCAAGCTATGAACCCCGAGCACATCACAAATCCAAGACGCATTCTTCTAAAGTATCTCCGATTAGAGATATGCTTGATGGGAAAGCGATGTCAAAGTATGTAAAGTAGAAACAGAGGCTGACTGCCACCCTTTACTAAACCACTAAGTCAAAGTAAAGCATGATGAGTATGCAACGACATAGGTCTTAGATGTATGTCGCAGCTGTGTTAGGTTAAGCGAGTCAAGATATCTATTGTGTTATGTGAACAAATATTTGAATATTATCAAGTTTCTTATATTTTAATATATTTGTTTGCTATGTCTATATGTTTAAATTTACATATAATATACATGTGTTGTATCCTCGATGAGTGAAAGGTTAAATCCCTAGGTCTATGTTTTCTGTAGAGGCACATGAACCTAATTACACCCTTCAAGCCTAGAAACATAGGATAACCAAAAGGCCTCGTCGTACGGGCCGAGAAGCTGGGCGACAAAGATCATATGACTAACATGGTGTTTTGATTAGCCGATCAAGATTGATCACGTTAGCCCGCAGATCTAGATCACCGTGGCCGCCACCGTGACTGGGAGCCGGTATGACCGAAAACGAATTCATAGAAGATATGTATATCCGTGTCCCATGACACTTGCTTCTTAGAATTTTGTCTGCCAATTTTTAGACCCACGAGTATGACTATCTCTGTGTTATACAACCTCTCAGATTTTGACTACGACCAAACGCCTCGCTTTAAAGCTGGGATTATAACGGCATATGTTGGGTCACACGGTGAGTGTAGCGATAGATGTCGATATATTGGCGGGATTTGTCCGTCCTCATATACAAGGAAAGATCTCGTGCCTCTCACACGCTGTACCGGGATTGCTTACGGACGCCATAAATGCTTATTCGCCCATACTCGAGTAAAGAAAGTTGTGGGTGTTTCTCTATGACACTTTCTATGGTTAGCCTACGACTAGAGATCGCGTGATAAAGGAATTTAAGATAATCGTCCCCGCGGCAAGCTGGAGCGTTGGAAATCAACGACTGATTCCATTTATTATGCCCGGCTGCGACACCTCAGACAAATTCATTTACCAAATAAGTTAAATGTGATTATCGAACTTAGTGTTCAACTTAGTAATTGTATATATTACTAGTGTGGGTTCTCATGATAATTTATAGTTATAATTTATTGCTAGATCTTTTACTATTAATCGTTATAATAATAGTAATTGGTCAATTATTATTATTATACAACTTACTATTATCCGAGCTCAAGGTCACACATACAAAGGACGCTGAAGTTATATTTCATGTATGGAAATTAAAGAGAACTGTATAATTGAGAAATGTATTTCTCAATTACAAGGGTTCTACATTTTATGTAGAATATCGATTGAACAAATAGAATCAATTAAATAGTTATTTAATTGGTTCGAGTAATTTTAGTATTTATCAATAACTTGAAAGATTATTGATATTGACTCATTACTATTTAATTAAGCTAATTAAATAGTTCAACTCATTAGCAACTCATTAGTGTCTTAACGAACTAATAGAGTTAACGAGTCAAGCTAATACTTAACGGGTTGCTTATCGGGCTTGTTTTAACCTAGCCCTATATAAGCAAACTTTAGGGTTTTTCATGACATAAGTTTTTTAAAGATTTTCATCAAAAACTTAAGTAGCCGCCTCTACCCCTGGTTTAAATTTCCCAAGAATTTTTCTTGGGTTTTTATTTTGTTCATCCTTGTTTACTAGCATAAATCGGTTCTTGATTCAACCTCTCCCGCTGACCAACTGTAGATATCATACGATCGATATCAAGAACAAGGAGTCAAGTAAGTCAAATTAATTTGGTGCTGTGGAACTTTTAGGAATTTATCTACCGCAATGTAAGTACTGCTTATTCATATATTGTATATATATATTTTTGTTTAATAATGTAGTATGCACTTTTAAGCATTCCCCGAATTATGGATTGTATTTATACTATATATCCACATAAAGATTCCATCGCTGGCATCCTAGATGAGTTCAAAAGACACCAAGACAAACTCTAATATACGTGTGTATGTCCACATGGGGCGTACGCTATGGAATGATTGTCCGTCTCAAAGAAGGATGCCCAAATATGTAAGTCAACAACACCCTATCTTCATGAAAGCAATCGACGGGTTGAGACTTCAAGCTCGACATGAAACTACCAGTATCAGAACAAGGGTAAGACGCATCGTGGTCGAAACCCAGGTTCCAATATCCATAAGCATACTCGAACTATCCTTTCAAAGACGAGGATAAATCGCCCACTACGCCCTTTTGACACGGTAGCTTAAACTATCAACCCCACTCGAACGTGAGTATAAACTGCCACCTACCGGATGAGGACAAATCATCCAACCTATATCGAACATGAGGATAACCGCCCAACCCTCCTTGATATGAGATAAAGTGTTAGAACCCCTAAACTACATTTGGCTTGGATCCCCAAGGAATGATCCCTAGGTAATGGAGGCGTTTTGATACATATCTAGTAATCGCTTATAACCTAAACAACTTCCATGTCGAATTCACAAGAAGCTCGAGCTAAAAAGATAGCCGAATGCATAACAATAAAAGCAGTAACAATTATCAAAAGAAAAATGCACTAAGTAGGATAAAATTGTAGCGGAATAAAGAGATGCAGTATATCAAAAGTAAAGAAAGTAGGAAGTAAGGACAAACGTAAAATTCAAAGCTATTACAATAGTCCTACAAGGCCTAGTCTAACAGCTTCTAGATTCGCAAGCAAATGCCCTTGACGTTTGGCCCGCTCTGCTTGGATCTCTTCCTTTAAAATGCGAATCACAGAAGTACTAGTCGGCCTCGAGATTGCCGGTGAAAATGACGGACTTCAGGTCTTGAACTTAGACGCGAAGTCTTCTAGCACGTGCCTCCAGCCTCGGCTACTCGCCCAACTTTCATTTCTCTCGACTTCATATTGCTTCATCTTAAGACTAATTAATCAAATTAATTAAATCAACCACTAAA
The DNA here is from genome assembly GCA_019722365.1 of Lithospermum erythrorhizon. Taxonomy (NCBI): domain Eukaryota; kingdom Viridiplantae; phylum Streptophyta; class Magnoliopsida; order Boraginales; family Boraginaceae; genus Lithospermum; species Lithospermum erythrorhizon. Next base: position 119,365 of record JADFUC010001332.1, on the reverse strand, counting down.
TAAATGCCACGCATGGTTCTCAATCGAATTGCCGAGAAATGATGGACTTCAAAATTAACCGACACAAGCAGTTCTCTAGCACGTGCCTCTAGCTCGCTACTCGCCTCCAACTTCTATTTTCCTGACTTCATATCGCTTATCTTAAGATGAATTAATCAAATTAATTAAATTGAACCGCTAAAGAAATGTCACGTGGCTAGAGTTTCCCTCAACTTAACTCTCAAATTTAATGTAAACCTTCGTCAAACAAGGGTTTCCAAGAAAATAGACCCGAGTTAAATGTTCATTAAATTTAGGTTCGAGGCTAGAAATCACTAATTTTATTACATTGAAATTGAAGTTCTCGAATCCACGTGCTCGAATAAAGACTCGAAAGAACAAAAGGTTTAAAATAAAGACCTGTGAAGTTCGGTGTCAATATGAAATGTATTTGACCTGTAAAGATCCGAACCTTCTACTACATAAAATTGGCACCCCATATTATTTCGAGGCAAAAGAATTATAAAAAATCCGATTGCCGTATCTGGCTTCAAAATTCAATGGTTAAGATCGTGATCCACCTTAAAATAAATTAATCAATCGAGCGAGTATTCAGTTCGTAGGGCCTATAAACCCCCTTATATTTTCTCGAAAATTCATTTAGAAAAAATCCTAATATATTAAAATACCTAAGAAAATACAGAGAACGATATTTGAAATTTCTAAGTTAAATCTTTTAAACCGCCAACAAAACACCACGTAAGGGTGAAAACACCTGTGTAGCCTAAAAATAAGAGTTTAAAAGGTGGAATTACTACACAACGCAAGAATTCTTCAAGCTCAAGTGCACCCATGGTAGGATCCGACTTAGATTTCTCTAAGAGCGCTTCGAATATCTGTGATTAAGCTAAATAGCCCCTAATTATTCAAAATCTTGAATTAACATTTGATAAATGTCGCTCGATTCATCAGCTCCAAATATGAATACACTTAACATTCGGCCATATAGCTGACTGGTGTAGGAAACACGTTAAGGCCCCTATCTAAATCAATCAAACAAAGCTAACGCCCACCTTCTTCATACCGATTATCACTACAACAACAAGTTGCTAAGACCACCGTGAGTATAGTTAGGAAGCTCGACGTTGCTTCAAAGCTCAAATCAAATCCTCGTGAGACCAAATCTCACTAAGTCTCCCACTAGAAAGGTGAGCTTATCCAGCTACATAGTCCCACATGGGTGATATCCCTTAAGTCCCACCATCAAAACCAAATCCCACACTACGTGACGTCATAAAGAGGCTCATCAATAAATGTAATTTGAGATCAAGTCCAAGACCCAATATCCAAATTCCAACACAACCAACAAGGAATACGCCAGATAAGCTTCCCTGGCCGACCATATCCAAGTTCGCACTCCAAGTCTCAAATTCATCGCCATTCTCGTGACACATATCCGAAATTTCGTAATGTAGAGCACCTATCCAACTCAAGCCAAGCTCCTATCAAGCTCTCAAATCAAGACGAGCTCATAACAAGCACGTTTCGCCTCAAGTCAAGCAAGTTCGACATCTCACAAATCGCCGCTGAACGCTTAGGAACTCAGTTCGACAACATCCTTTTCGATTGGAGCAAAATCTACACAATAAAGAATTTTCTCCTACACAATTTATTATATGTGAATTTATTTTTATATCCTATCATATAATAAAAATTCTTCTTTTGCATTAGAGAAGCAAATACTTTTTTGGGTAAGAGTTGTCTAAATTACATGATTTGAAATAGTGGGAGTCGTCAAATCTCGAATGGGAGCTTTAACTTTTGAGTTAAAAAAATTGTTATGATTTATTATTACCTTTTTCTATTCTGTATAACAATTATTCAAGAGTATAATTAATATTATAGTTCAATTATTACAATCGAAGAAAACATATGTTTTTTAATTTTGAATATATGGTTTTATAAGCTTAATTTATTAAGAGAATTATATTTATCATATGAGAATTATTACATGATTCATTTAGATTTCTTACTATGTTTGAATTTTAAATGTAGATTAAAAAATAATTAAATAATAACTAAAAAACTTATTTTTCACAACATGACCATTCAACTACTGAAATTTTGGAAGTAATATGAGAAATATAATCTAATCAATCAATTAACCTACTCCGTAACACATAAGTAAAATTTATTACTCTCACTAATGTTCATTGTTATTCAACTTTCATATGCTTGTATTTAACTTTTTTTGGATGGGGCAAATTAGTCTTTACAAAAAGAAAAGAGACATCACCCCCCATGCACAAACACCACGATCATTGAAATTCGAAATTATGTTAGTACACTTAAAACACGAGCATTTTTTTGAGAAAATTATTTAAATTAAGCTTCGAGACGATATTTAAGCCAGCAATTCCCTTAATAGCTGCTTATTCGTAGTTAGCTTGGGCCCCTCGTGAAATGCAGAGCTAAAGTTACACTTTGATCCCAAACGAAAGTTTCAAATCTAAACATCCCGGTATTAATTGAGATAAAGGCTTAAAAATTTTAAAGCCGCAACTTTGGGATTTAACAAAACGCATGAATCAAAGTCAAGAACTTTCATACATTTACGGGACTAAATTACTACGATGACAATATCACACCAAAGACAACTCGATATCATTATCGAAATTATTTAGACAATTATCTCACTTTACATTGAAAAAGTAATGTAAAGTGATAGTGCGAAATCAACACATGACTAGGTGCCTATTCTCATCTAAATGGCGATATATTCACGAACGAAGATTTCACATGACTAGTAATTTGCATACCAAAAAGGTTAGTAAGCTCATATAAAACTAGTTAATTAAATAGGAGTTCAGATAATTATAACACATTAAAATACAACCTTTTTTGGTAAGTGGTTTAGAAAAAAATAGAACAATATCTCAACTAAAGTAATTCCAAAAAAATTATCTATCCAAATCAATAAAAGCATAGAAGAAAAAGATATATACTATATACCAATAGCTCATAATAATCAATTAAATTAAGTTTATCGAAAAATAATAAAGACATCCAAAGTGAATGAGCAAACTATAATATATAAATAAATCAATAATAATTGACATTTCATTTTTTTCTAGTAGCACGCAATACTAGAGATTTTATTAATTTTTAAACTTTCAATAAAAATATCAGTAGACAATCAATTTCGTGACATGAATCCATAAAATTAAATAAAACGATTAACACGATCCAATTTAAAATATTTGATTGTTCAATAAAATGATCAATAATCTAATACTCATAAAATGATACTCGAAGGTATACAAAAATCATTAAAGAAACGATTTGCACTGTCCAAATTAAGAACTGAAATCATGCATTACGATAAGATAACAAAAAATGTCACAACAATAAAATTCATTGCATCATTGCAACATTTTTTAATTGCATTTGATAAGCATCACATAATGACAATATTATGATCCATGTCAACTTATGCCGAAAATTTTATATATAAACCTAACCAATCATTTCAAAAACAACCAAAAGTATTCTTTTATCTTATCTTCATCTGATCACTATTCTAATGGTTCAGCTTTCCAGGTACACTTAAAAGTAAAAATTCTCAGTCTAGTGTAAATCTACTAAATTTCTTAGTAATGCTATAAAAAAGAATAAACCAAAAAGAATTAACTTATCTGTTATCCAGATTAAAAAAAAAGGAAAAAACATGAAGGAAAGTTTGATTTAGTTGAAGTAGTCATACATACTCACTAGGCATTATGTGAACTGTAGTTTGAGTTTTATTTCATTTGACGTCAAATTCATTACTACATTTTGAATTGGTTCGATATTTCTACCGAGTCTTTCTTCGGTATTTGAAATGACAATGTATTTCTACTTTTGATATATTTTATGTTCATTAATACTATAATAGCTAGAATATATCATCAATATAATAGGACACCACGGTATTGTAAATCCCGATTACGCCCAACACCACTTGAGTTCTCATGTATCATGGAAATTCTGAACAGTTTGTGCACACTTACATTTTCATTTATGGTAGCTTAATACTTCCCACTATATATAGATACATAAGGAGGGTAAAAGATCGAGGGGGGTGGGAATCTTCTTGTTTAAATCTTTTTTTTATTTTGCTCAACATAGATAACTTTTTGATTCATTTTTCCCATGCTGGGTTGTGTTCTCTCATATTTGTAGGAGATTAATGGAAGTCAAGCTAAGCGGGACAAAAATGAGACCATTTAATGCCTACATGGTTCTTCTTATTTTATGCATTTCCTTCTTCAACTGCTTCACATTGCCAACATTCTCTCCAGGTAGTCTCGTTATTTCAAAAAATATTTATTTGTAATGCTTCAATTCGAAGCCAATGGTTTAAGTCATACTTAGGTTCAATATATAGTGAAAACTCTAAACTAATAAACCTCTTCGTATTGTGATTTAAGATTATCGCTAGCACAATCTATCCAATCCGTATCCTATATATTACATTCTATTAAGATCATCATAATAAGTATTTTAATATTTAAAATATAACAAATAAGACATGTGCATGCTACTATCGTAGCACATAAAGTGTCACACAAAATATAATAAATATCTATTTGTTAACTTATAACTTTAAACTGTCCTCTGGAAATATTCTTCGACCAACAACATCGACAAACAACCATCAATGTTAATTGATGTGTGCAATCAATGTTAATTGATGTGTAAAAGGTTGGAGAATAACAGTTATTATTCATTTAATTATGTTTTATTAATCTTCATTTTTACTGCATCTTACCTTTAATGTAAAAAGTCTATACATTGAGGGAAGGGTTAACCTATTTTTTAACTTATAAGTGACAATGTAACTTATAAGTAGGTCACTTATAAGTTGTCAAATTTATTTTGACTTGTTTGGCTAATATAACTTATAAGTTGATAGATAATTTTTTTGAGTTGTAGAATAGTAAAATGACTTATAAGGACATCTCATTTATATATCACTTTTTTTATCTTTATGATATAAATAAATTAGTAATTTAATATTTGAAAGAATAAAAAATAATTATAACTAAAAATTATATTTTATGACTAAAAATATACTTTATTTTTCAATAGAGAGTAAATAAAAGTTGTTATAACTAAAATTATCTTTATCACTATTAAAATGAAGGATAATAAGATATAAACTTAAATATTGAGGGTTAATTAAATAAATTACTAGGTCAAACCAAGTTATAAGTTGGAATAAAAAAAGTTGGCTAATCGCCTACATCTCCCTCGAATTATCGACACTTTCGCCAGATCCTCAACTATCAATTCTTTTCTCATTGGCCCTTATATTATTGTTCTTTTCTCATTGGCCCCCTAACCCATGGTACATTTAAAATATTTTACATAATTGCACAAAACATCCACCACTTTCGACACAATCAGACCCTACCCTACCCCCACCCCCTCCATAAACTTTTTTCCTCGAACTTTCACAAACCCCCGTAAACCTCCACCCTACCCCACTAGTATTATAAGCACACTCCAAATAAAGTCAAAAAATAGTGGTGAATGACTATTTTAACCCTTCCATTTGTAAGTGTAGCGTTTTGAAGTTTCATTTAGCGGTAAATAATCATTTACTACCTTTTTAACACTGTTCTGGTGTGATTTTAGTCCCACTCCCCCTAGCCCCACCCCCCACAAATGAAAAAGACCAACTTTTTTTGCAAACACAAACGAAATAATAGCTTTTTTTTGCAATACAATTACAACACACAAAAAGAACAAATTTTTTTCTAACCCAATTACATCACAAAATGGCTAACATCGGAAGCTTTTGTAAGAATCACAGGATCAGACTCTTCTGGAATGCATTTTAGGACCAATATTGCTGTGATCTCATCTCACCAATTCTTTTTCCACTTCAATGGGCCAACTAATAATATACTTTCATCCCAAGATTCAATCTTTTTGTGTTTATTGTTGAAAAGTTTTAATCTTTATGAATATTTAGCAATTTTTTAGTTTTTTTTTTTGCAGAATTTCCCATATAAAAAATTTCTTTTTGATTCTTAGCTTGTGATTAAATTGGGAAAGTAAAATGTAAAAATCCAAAAAAAAGTGCAATGGAATTATAAATTATTTATGTACATAATTAGTATGTAGACCCAAATTCATTTGACAAATTGTTACATTATTACCTAAAAGGTAAAAATAAGATTATATATAGATATCAATACATTTTTTTAGGAAATGATACATACTTAGAATATACCAAATGAATACCAAATGAATAACAAATACTCTGTATATTTTAAAATGATATAATTTGCATTTTCATATCAATGAACAAAAATCATAATGAATGAAATATGTCCACCAAAAGTTTGCTCAAACACCCTTTGGCAACATAGAACTATCATTTTTTGGTGTATTTTCTTACAAACAGCCGGCAATTTTGTGTGTTAATATTATTTTAGTGTATGTGATCAGGCATTTTATGTTTTGTAGTAATATACGGTTATAAAATGTCCTCAATTTTGACATGCGTAGGTTTCGGCAATGGAGCCATTGATCTTGGAGGATTATTAATTTGCCAAATCAAGAATCTCACTGAACAGTCTTCACTTCCAGATGGATTTTTTGTGCTTGGGAACTATAGCCAATCCAATACTAATTTTCCCTCCGGAATTCTTTTTGCCGGAAAAGATGTAACAAATGACCCATCCAGAGTTATTCTTAAGTCACCAATTGATTATATTTTAGTCACATCTCCAGCAAACGATCAAGAAGGTGGTGCCTACATTTGGCAGCCACTACCACCGGAAAATTACACCGCGATAGGCAATGTAGCCACGGGGTCCTCGGATAAACCTCCCCTGGATGACATCCGGTGTGTTCTATCCGATTTTGTGGAGATTATTCAAGAAGGAGGAAACATATCGCCTCACATTCCAACCGGGACATTTCTTGCTCGAGGCAATGAATCTACGATATCCTCTTTTATGTATTTGAAGAATGTAGCTGGAAATATTTCTTCAATGCCGAACATCAGTCAACTCGATGACTTAATTAAAAAATATTCTCCAGTGATATATTTTCACCCTGATGAGGAATTCTTCCCCTCACCAGTGTCCTTCTTTTTCGAAAATGGAGGGCTATTGTATACTAAAGGGCAAGAATCAAATCCTGTTCCAATAGACCCAACTGGCTCAAATCTTCCTCAGGGTGGTTCTGATGATGAGTTATATTGGCTTGATATGCCAATTGATGATGCAGCTAGAGGTAAGGTAAAGACAGGGAGTTTAGAGACTGCCGGTGCATACATACACGCGAAACCTACGCTTGGAGCTACTTGCACTGATCTAGCTATATGGATTTTTTACCCTTACAATGGCCCTGCCAGAGCCAAAGTCGAATTTTTCAATATCAATTTTAGGCATATTGGACAGCATGTTGGTGATTGGGAACATGTAACATTGAGGATTAGTAACTTGAATGGCGAGTTGGAAAGTGTTTATTTCGCGCAGCATGCCAAAGGGGTGTGGTTAAATGCAAATGAAATCGAGTACCAAAGTGGTACAAAACCGGTAGTATATTCATCGTATCACGGACATGCTGCGTACCCCTTTCAGGGAATTAATTTGATTGGCAATGGTAATATTGGGATTAGGAATGATGCTGCTAAAGGGGATAGGTTTATGGACACTGGAGTCAATTATTCAATTGTTAGTGCTGATTACTTGAGTCCTCCCATTGTCGAGCCAACTTGGTTAAATTATACTAGAAAATGGGGACCAACAATTACTTCTGATTTCGCAGATGACCTGAGTAAATTTACCAAGTTTTTGCCTGGAAAGCTAAAAAGGAAATTTATGGATATGTTCAACAAACTCCCAAAAGAAGTTATGGGTCAGGAGGGGCCAACTGGACCAAAATGGAAAGCTAGTTGGGATGGGGATGAAAATGTTTGAATAAAATTCCATCAATGTTATTGCCTTACTTGATATTAATATTATGGAGGAGAAAGCATGCCATTGTAATGATGATGTAATTGATTAATATATAATAATATTGGAGTAATTTGCACCATATTTCATATCAAATTTCAATTGAACATCATATTTTCCTGTAAATTTAAAATTGCACAATACCTCTTTTATAAACTTAAAAATATTGGTCATATATTTTAAGTGTTAACTTTGATGTTAAAGTTAACGAAGAATGCACTATAACTGCTTAATGTACAATTACGATTGAGTTTAATTTTCTTAAAATATTTATTAAATGACAAATATCATAGAATCTAAACTATTTTAGTTGACGAAATAATTTTTATAAATAAATATAATTATAACAATTTAATATTTACTAAAATAATTTATCAAATAATAATTCATTACAAAAAAAAACACTGGCACTAAAACGAAAAAATAACAATTGAAATGAATTGGATGCAATATGAACTTTATAGAATCATATATATGAAATATTTTTTTCTATAACTTTGCACAACAATAGTTCATATGTTATTTAAATAATTATGTTTAATGATTATATATATGTATTTAGACTTTTAGTATTGTATTATATCAATCTTGCTTTCTTTTTAGATATACACCTCATGATTCCAAATGTGAAATCTCTAGCAAAATATATCATATTTTTTCATTTCATAGGAAGTCATATTTTTATATATTCTTTAATAATACTATGTCATGCTTCCTTAATAATATTAAATTATTTAAAAGAAAATTATAAAACAATAGTTGTTAACTTTAATATCAAATTTAAAACCAAAGAGATGTGAATGAAATATTTTTATTTTATAATGTCATATTTTTAAGTTTATAAAAGGATACTGTGCACTATTAAATTTATAAAGAAAGTTTAGCATAAGATATAACCGATTTATATGCTTGACTGCTTGAGCATGTTTCTTAAGGCGCAATGCCTTCTCTGTATTAATAATTTGGTTCCAATTTACTACAAACAATATTTTTATCATATGCAATTTGTTTAATTTGGACATAAAAATAACGTTCAAGGCAACAGCAATAATCAGTATAATATTTACATCACCGTTCTCAATTTTGTGAGATACATCGTTGTCTAAATACGAAGAGGCTGAGGTTTATTTCCAGTCTCACCTATCTAGAAAACTTATACATGAAAAATAAAAGACTATGATGTAATCCTAACACGTTTAATAACTCAGCAAAACCTTAAAGCTCAAAAGGAATAACACAAAATAAAAAAGCTGGGAGGTTTGAACGAGATCAAGCTGACCAAAATAAGAAAGGAAAAAATAAAAAGTCAAGAAAAGTCTTGCAAGGTCAAGAAAATAATTGAGAAAATAAAAAAAAATGTGATAGACTAATAAGTTATTTTATATCTTCTAGAACTCCAAAATAAAAAAAATTTAGACAATTTCTAAGCTCAATTAAAATAGCACCATTAAATCCCAAGTCTTTGAATAATTCTCCACCACCATAGTTGATCCTTTCTCCAGCAAGAAATTTTCACTTCACATGCAATGATGATATTAGCCATCACAAGCCGAAGAAGGGCACGTTGAACAACTACCATAACTTTGAATAGCAAAGGCCACAAACGACAGACATTATTATATATGAAATGGACAAAAGAATGAGACTTTATTTTCTTTCATGAAGCTCGAGTTGATAGTTTGCAATTCTTCTTGGTGTTTATATAGACAAAAATATACAGAGAGAAGGTCTGTTTATTATCATCCATACCAAAAAAGATAGATCCATTTGACTTCTTCAACATCACATACCCACTTAAAACGAATATCTCCAATTCTACATGGATAAAAATTATAAAAGTTAATATTTCAAAATATATATTCAAACGAATCTAACAAGATCTCATATAACTATATTATTCAAGTATCGACACGAATCTGGCGATTAGTTTTTAAAATTTGACCCAAAAAATTGAAATGAAAACTTAATTTAGAAATGAAGGGAGTAAATATTTAAAGGATGATTTTTCTTGAAATATATGAGCACCTGCATCAGACTTCTTAAAGTCCTTCCTATCTTTATATGTAGAGTAGGGGCAGTTAAATCATGCGAAAACAATAAAATATTAGATGTCCTATTCTACTTTTTGATGCTATATATTTAAGCTTACCTACCGCCAAGCTCATTTCTAGGCATAAGAATTCATCTCCCTATAATTGTTTAGAGTATTCCCACTAGTTTACCTATAAAATTTCCTTAAAATTAACTTCTTATATCACTTTATTAAATATAAAAATGACTTTTTAACTTTTACACAAAACCAAATTTCCTATTTTATTCTTCATATTATTAATAAAATACATAAATACTAATTCATTTGATTGATTATTACTTTATTAATGTGAAACTTGACTATGAATCACTTCAATTATATTATGAAATATTATTAAAATACTACATTAAAATTAATAATATTTCATATTTATTAAAATAAAAAAAATGCTGACAATTACATATTTATTGGAATAAGAAAAAAGTTAATAGAATGAAGGCGAAAGTATTGTGACGTTTTAGTGGCATGTTGTTTACCCGAAAATAATGTGACGTTCTTAAGGCGAGATGTTTTCGAGGGAAACATTACGCCACAATAACGTCATAGTATTTTTGCCGGGAAAACGATTATGCCACACAAATGTCACTATATCATTAAGATTTCGAATCTCCTCAAATTTTAAGTGGTCTTTATTATTGTGTCTTGGACACGTTGCACTAATGTCACACAAGTTGTGATATTTGTGTGACAGTTTTTAATTATGTCACAAATACTCTTTTCTTTAATAGTGTAACGTAAAAATAATAATAAGTTATTAAATAATACTCCATGAGAAATAAAAACTATAGTACATTGGGTCATAAAAAGCATAGAGTGAGAGATTTGTCTTCAACAATGAAAGCATACGTTGGATTCACCCGTTTATATAATGTTTAACGATACTATTAACTTTTAATGAAATTTTGCTTTTGATAAAAAAAATTATAATAATAATGAAAGTGAATAGTGAATAGTGAATAGGCCAGGCTTATATCCACACTTGACGAGAGTATGTGTAAAAAAAGTTGTGGATCCCAATTAATATGAGGAATCTGCTTTTGTTATTTTGCATTTCCTTATTCTAAATTTGCAAAAAGAGTGGAGTATAGGAGTCTGATGCTAGTGCTCTTATTCATTTATCTTCCCTTGATTACCGTGTTTGTCATTTCTCTCTCCACTAATTTTTGAGCTTTTATAGAAATGTTTTTTACATTAAGTTATACATTTGAGTGAAATATAATAGCGAATTTGAGTTTTCAAAACTGATGAATGTAGTCCCTAAATTTACAAAAGTGATATGAGAGGTACTTTTTAAGGGAAAAATATAAGAATTCTGCTACAAATGCTAATGTGATAATGATGAATAGAGAAAGGCCTAAAAGTATGGGAGTATGGGATAATAGGTAGGGCAGTAAAAGTACAAATATAGCTACAGAAACATCAGTGAAATTGAAATGTGACTTAACAAAAATATCAACTGATGTTAGTCTGTCAAAACATCTTTTACCTTCTAAGTTACGTAAAGAACATAGGGACTGGACTTTGTGTTTGTCTATGCATGGGTTAACATCAACATGGGTTAACATCAGTTAATTATTTGAATGTTATACACATTCAAATAATATTGATTTTGAGGATACCCACGTAAGATATCCCAAATCCGACACGGGATCACATTTAAGCCTCACATCGACACGTTCGAACTCTATAGCCAAGCTCGCATTTGTCAGTCGCTCCTAGTGTCGCTGGTTACCCAAATAAGTTTCCGCAAGACTTCTGGCCGCGCGTTCTTATCCTGGCGCACATCCCTAAGCACCTCCTCCGCTGCAATGGCGACTGCGCAGTACGCCTAAAATGAGCGATATCATTTTTTTTTTGATTTTGAGGGATAAAATGATTATTTTACCCTTTTTTTATTTGTAAGTGTAATATTTAAGAAGTTTTATTAAAGATAAAATTATTATTTTATTAAAAAAAATACTATTTAAACGTGTGTATAGTGTTGACATTCTGACTGTTATACACACCCCTAAATAGTGTTGCCCAACCGTATGACACAAAGGGTAACTTTTCTCCCCCATAATGAATACTTTAGTTTTTTTTTTTTGTTATGTACAAGACGATACTCTAGCATTCATGATGACCAATGGCCATGCTTTGTTGGTATGTTTAATTTAATGCGTACTGTTCACCATTTGACATGGGAGCATTCTTCAGAGTAAAGATTGTAACTTGTACATAAAATTGTCTCAACCTTCCCTTTTCTCGGAGAAATCACCCCAAATCATTTAAAAAATCATTATTGACTCGGTTATATACAAGTGATCAATTAAACTAAAACTTTGAATTATAGTATTGATATAATCGAATGTTACTGAATCTATATTGTTAGTGTATTATAGTTGAATTAAAGTGTTTCGCTTGTCATGATTAACAATCTTTATTGATAGTAATTGTATTTAAAATTGACGAGTCTTCGCTGAATTTTGTTACCATACGAAGGGAATCACGGAGTCACAAAGATATGATTCGATTGAGCTTATGAGCATTACTTGTCAATCAAGGAACAAAGATACGCATCTAAAATCAAATGGGAAAGTTGACCGAAACATTTGTATCTCTGAAGATGGAAGTTTTTTTAGTTTATAGAAATTTGCTATAAGCGTTACGTGCCTACATTATGTGTAAGCTGTTTGCGAGATGAAGAGTGAGGTGCGAAACAAAGAGTGTATTATGTATATTGTATTGAAGCATAGAGAACTTTTGTATGAGGATTTAGTGTGTAGAAATTTGAATATACGAGGTGCATAAACTCCGTTAGTATTGTACAAGCTGTCTGTGACACCAGTTCCTGACAGTTTTATTCTAATGAAAGTGTTTAGTTTACACATACTAGGGATATTAGTAGTATGTAGTGAGGATAGGGGTGTTATAGTCGGGGAGCCGAGGCTTATACATTGATTGGAGTAGAATAGAGGCGAAGAGAATGGGATGAATTCGAGTAAGGCGCTATTTGTAATTCTTGATCGTAGTGGAATCCTTATTTGGGCAATTTGCCCCGAACTATGTGCTATTGGCACCGAGCCAGATTTACCAGCTGTGTGTTTTTACTTTTGAGCATTTTACTATTCACAATAGTTGTTGTGGTCGCTTGAGTTATTGATAGTTAGTGCAATACGACTTGTGCAGCTTAGTGGATTACACAATTTCAATTGGTATCGAGCGGAGCCTTCCTATCTTATAAAGAGTGAGATCCGGTGTAATCATTTGATTATGGGGAGTTTAGAGAAGGAGGATGCTTGGCCGACCACATTCTTGACGGAGCGAACTATGCCCTCTTGGAAGGCAAGAATGTGCGTGCTTAAAATCTGCGGATACGAGGGCACGGAAAGTTGTATCACATTTGGATGGTACTTTCCGATTGTTAACCGGCCAGAAGGGTGTAATAACTATCGAGTCGGGGATGATTGGACCGTTGAAGAGCGAAAGAACTTGCGACTGCGAATGATAAGGCTATGAATACTATATTCAATGATGTTGACTTGAATGTGTTCAAGGATTAATTAATATATGTCTTGAGAAAAAAGCTGCATGGGATATAATGTAAGCTGCGTATGAGGAACGAAGTGCGGATGTCGAGACTTATTGTTGACTCTTGGGTTCAAAATTACGAGGATGGAGGATGGCGAGTCAATAGGTATGTATAACACAACAAAGTGAAGGACATGGCTAATGAGTCATTTCCTCACAGAACCTATGAGTAACGAGAAATTGGTGAGAAAAGTTCTTGAACATTACCCAAAAAATTCCTCGCCGTGTAACAACCATTGAGAAGCACAAAATCGGCCACCATGAGCATATTGATAGGAACACGACTACTTTCGAGAGATATCTCCCATTGAAGGGGAGGCAAGCGAAAGGCATTGCATTAAAAGCCACCTCGGAGGAGATAAATGGCGAAGACTTGGGAGAGACTATAAAAGCTTATGTGAAGAACTGTCGAAGACCGTCAAAGATTCAACAAGAAGCCATACGGTGGTGGTAGTACATGCATCCAGTGGCATAAACTTAGCGGATGGAAAAGACTGGCTCGAAAGCGGCTGGGTGCGAGGTCAAATTAGAGAAATCAAAGGAATTGATGTAGAGAGTGTGAAGGCTTTGGACACGTACAAGCGGGGAATGTCAACCAGCGATCCGAGGAAATTACTCGGCGACATAGTGATGATGAATGCGAAGAGAAGAACAAAGCGGTCCGAGGTTAGTAATTTGTAGCTTTTGGCTTGGGCCATAGGCCTCACGCCGTTGGCGGCTCGCGTGACTACGGTGAAGGCAGGGGAGGACATGAAGGACGATGAAGTGATTCAGAATTACAAACTCTTGTACTCTAAATGGGTTGAACTAAGCGTGGTTTTATACCAAAGGTTTCAAGCGATTCAAGGAATCGAGCTATGATGAATGTTGGAAATCAATGAGGTGGTTCCATTTATTATGCGTTGCGACGATTGTGTAGCGATTCGTTTACAGTTAAGTTAAAATGTGATTATCGAACTTAGTGTTCAACAGGCAATTGTATATTACTAGTGTGGAGTTCTCATGATAATTTAAGGGGTTATGAGCGATTGCTAGATCTTTTCGTTAATCTAGATTTATAATAATAGTAATTGATTAATTATTATTGTATACAACTTCTTATTATCACAGGCCTAGAAGATTAGCTGTATACGGTGACGTTGAGTTATATTTCATGTAGCATGAAATTAAAGAGAACTATATAATTGTCTTGTTTTCTGATTACGAGTTCTACATTTTATGTAGAATATCGATTGAACAAATAGAGAATCAATTAAATAGTTATTTGGTTCGAAATAATTTAGTATTTATCGATAACTTGAAAGATTGTGTGATATTGACTGTTACTATTTAATTAGCTTAATTAAATAGTTCAACTCATTAGCAACTCATTAGTGTCTTAACGAACTAATAGAGTTAACGAGTGTTATCTCTTAACGGAGTTCTTTATAGAACTTGTTTTAGCACAGCCTTATATAAGCAGCTTTAGGGATTTCATCGCAAGTTTTGTAAAAGCTTTTCACCAAAAACCTAGTAGCCGCCCCCTTTGGCAATTCTCCCAGAATTTTGGGGTTTTTTTTTTTTTTTAGTTTGTCGTCCTTGTTTACTTAGCATAAAGAGATTAGTTCTTGATTGACCCCTCACGGTGTGGACTAATAGAGATATAATGCGATTGATATTCTGACAAAGGAAGAGGAAGTCAAATTCCGTTGTGAATTTAGGCGATGTGTAATTTTAGTGGGGCTACTACTCTTTGCTATTGTAAGTCCTACGTTGTATAAAGTCGTACTCATTGTTATATAAAACATATAATTAAATTACATTATTTATATAAATTCTTGGAAATTTAAACTGAGGCTACTAGGGTTTTTGGTGAAAAAGTTTTTACAAAACTTGGTGAAAAACCCTAAAGTTTGCTTATATAGGGCTAGGTTAAAAAGCCAGGCCGATGGCGACGTTAAGTATTACAAGCATTTCGTTAACTTTCTGACAGTTAATTTAAGGCAATGAGTTAGTAATGAGTTGAACTGGCTAATTAAGCTAATTAAATAATGTGAGTCAATATCAATAATCTTTCAAGTTATCGATAAATATAAAATTTTCGAACCAATTAAATAACTATTTAATTGATTATTTGTTGTCGATATTCTACATAAAATGTAGAACCCTTATGGTGAAAAACCCATTTCAATTATGAGTTCTCTTTAATTTCATACATGAAATATAACTCAGCGATATTTGTATGTGTGTGGCCTTGAGCTCGAGATAATAGTAAGTTGTATAATAATAATAATTGACCAATTACTATTATTATAACGATTAATGAGTAAGATCTAGCAATCGCTCATAACCCCTTAAATTATCATGAGAACCAACATAGTAATATACAATTACTAAGTTGAACACTAAGTTCGATAATCATTAACTTAAGCGGTAAATGAATTGCTACACAATTGTCATGGCCAGGCATAATAAATGGAACCAATTCTAGATTGATTCCAGCAATTTCACATTCTTGTGGGCGATTATCTTACAATTCCTTTATCACGATGTCTACAATCGTAGGCTAACCATAAAAGTGTGTCATGAAACACCCACAACTTTCTTTACCAGTATGGCGAATAAGCATTTATGACGTCCATCAAACAATCGGTACCCAATGTGAGGCTTTGAGATCTTCCTTGTATATCGAGACGGACAAATCCCTCCCAAATATATCGACATCATCCTTTATACTGTTTGTGTGACCAATATCGTTATAATCCCAGCTTAGGCCGGGCCGTTTGGTCATAGTCAAAAGAAATCTGAGCTTATAACACAGATAGTTATATATCGTAGGTCTAAGAATTGTGAACTAAAATTCTAAACAAATGTCATAGGACAGATATCATGTCTTATGAATTCGTTTAAATTCGTACCAGCTCACAGGTCGCGGACAGCGTATGACATTGATCCCCAGTCTAGCGAGGCTAACGTGATCCAGTCTTGATGCTAATCAAAACACCATGTTAGTCGTATGATCTTTGTCGCCCAACTATCGACATCGGCCGAGGCCTTTTATCCTATATGTTTCCCAGGCTTGAAGAGGTGTAATTAACGGGATTCGTATTGCCTCTAGAAACATAGACTAACTTTAGGGATTTAACCTTTAAACAATCGGGGATCTGTTTACATGTATATTATATGTAGAGATTGAGCTTATATGCATAGCAAAACAAATATATTAAAATATAAGAAGCGATAATATTCAAATATTTGTTCACATAGCACAATAGATACATCACGACTCACGAGCAACCCCTAACGCAGCTGCGACATACATGCAAGACCTATGTTCATTGCATCTTTCATCGTGCTTTTCACGACGATGGTTTAGTAAAGTCGGCCCAGTGGCCTCTGTTTACTTTATGCTGACATCACTTTCTATCAAGTATATCTGTCGGTGATACTTTACGAGTACGTGCTTAGTTTGTGATGTGCTCGAGGTTCACCGAAAAAGCATTTATTGCTGATATTGTCACGAAACAACTCCACTGGTCCTGATACTGGGTACCGCACCAAGTTGAGTCCACGAACTGCTTTATCAACGTACTTCTTTAGCGGCCGGGCAGCTGCGATGTACTCGAGATTACGTAGTGAAGATCGACATGATGCCTCTGTTTGGAACTCCTCCCGAATCTTGCTCCACCGTTGAGACAAAATACATACCCGGGCCCAGGAGCGATAGTAGTCTCTGTTAGTTTGGCGGGCGTCGGTGTATCACGTCGCTGCTTAACTCACCGTCTCCGCTTCATATGCAAGAAAGCATCTTTAGTTCTTCTCGGATACTTGAGATGCGCTTCAACTGCTGATCCAGTGGCTTTCACAGTTAAACTTGCATTAATCTCTTGGATTCTGGCTTTAGTGCATAAGACACATTGAGGTCTGAGTCTGTGACATAGGCATACATGATGGATCCTATAAGCCCAGAAGCATAAGGTATGTCCTTCCGTTACATTCATCTCGGCACTAGTAATTGGGACGTACTCTGGCGAGTTGAACTCCATGTCTCATGGGAGATTACCGCTTCTTGGAATTTTCATTATTTGAACCTTTGGAGTGCATATTCACATAGAGAGTATCACGAAAGGTCAATCGACCTCTTACATTTCGATCTCGGTGGATCCGCATTTAAGTATATGTGTGTGTGCTTACGCCTAAGTCATACGTTGAAACATTTGCCTGACGATCCTTGGTGAGTTTAGTAACTCTGCGTTGTTTCGATGATAAGTATGTCGTCGACATACGGGGACTATAGATGATCGTAACTCCCACTTTACGCTTCTTGTATACACAAGATTAACTGCTTCGTTCTTGATGAAACCAAACTCTTTGATTGATTCATCAAAGCGTAGATTCTTCTTGGGATGCTGCTTAAGACCATAAATGGACTTTTGCGGCTTGCATGCATGGAGTCCTTTAGGACATGCAAACCTGGAGGTTGTACCATGTGCATCTTCCTCTAAATTTCCATTCGAGGAAGCGGTCTTTACATCCATTTGCCATATTTCACTTAGTCATGAAATGCGGCAATAGCAAAGATTATCCGGATGGATTTAAGCATAGCCAACTGGCGGTAAGTTTCGTCATGGTCGACAAAGGTGAACTTGTTTGAAACCTTTATTTCTGAGTACAGCTTTGAAAACATCAGCGTTTCGTCTTTATCATGTTTCTTCTTAAATACCCATTCACGTTTCAATGAGGCGAGCCCGTTTGGTAAATCAGCAAGGACGAGCCTCGTTTGTACATAGAATCCATCTCAGTGCTGACTATTTGCCATTTGTCGGCGTCGCTAGCATTCATTGCTTAACACAGCAGAAGTGAACAAATCAGCTTTCAATGATGAAAGCTTCACCATGCAGTATGCAGTTAGGTAGCGTCCACATTGGATCTCTGGGGTTGGTTGTGAACTTTCACTGTGGATCAGAGCTAGTGCTTCCTATGAAAGAAGGTTCCGGTCTTGTGGTGTGTCGGATGCCTCTGCGTTAGATGCATCGGCGTTGACTTAAATCAGCAGGCTTCATCCAAGATGAACACCATTACTTAGTCATGGACGGATATTCCTTTTTCAAGGAATACTCACGTTGCAGCAGTAGAGATTTTATTCTCTTGGTAGAAATAGTAACCAAGCTGTTTCCCTTGGATATCTAGTGAAATAGCATTTATTAGATTTGGGCGCTTGAGTTTATCTTTTGTTAATCTCTTAACATAAGCAGCGACCCCAATCTTCAGAAAACAACAGGAATCTTCCCCGAACCACAGGTTCAGGACTTGGTTGGACATCGTTTAAGGTAAGTGCAGCTTAGAAGTGCATATCGAAATTAACTAGTAGATCGGATAGGTACAAATCCATAGTCAGACCATGTCGAAAGGGTTCGATTTCTCCTTTCGAGACAGCGCCTGCGTTATCGTGGCGTTCTATTTGAGTGAGTTGTGGCTTAATCTGCGCTCTACAGATGAGTATTGAACTCGTGACTCAAATATTCTCCACTGGGCCGGAGAATCTTTATTGTCTTGTTGATTGGTTTTTGTCTTTCGTGGAACTCCTTGAATTTCTCAAAGGACTCGTGTTTGTGTCATCGGATACACAAAACCGTATCTCTTGTAAATTAAATCGATGCCAAATGTAATGAAGTAGTTATAACCTCCTCTTGAGATGTGTTCATTGGCCCCTTGTCACATCGGTGTGTGATCGATCATCGCTTGTCCTTTCATTTAAGCCCGGTGAAAGGCATTTTGTCATTTGCCCCAGGCCAGGCTTCATGACTATCGTATGATTCATAATGAGAAACCTTAGTATTCCGCTGGAGTGGAGTTTCTTGATTCGGTTCGTTAATGTGACTGTCTATGATACCATAGGTATGTTTGGTTTAGGAGTCGTTGAAGCATTCGTTTTAAGTTTATGTTATATATTTCATTAATCATGTCTAAAGCATTATAGACCATTTGAAGGGAGAACATGCCAAATACTACCCCGTTTCTGGTGATCCCTAAATTCATGGATCTATTGAAATGAAAAACCGTCATTATTGAAAGCGAGAAATAGAAATAATATTCACGCAGAGTGCGGGTACATAGTAAACCGGAGATAAGTTCAAAAGCAAAGGCCCATTGGGCAGAATTTAAACTAATGGATCCCTCTGCGAGGGCATGACCTTGGCCTTTCCTTGCCTTGAGATCCATTTCCCCTCTTCGAGTCTTCCTTGACTTGAGTTCCTATTCGACAAATATGAGAACTACAACCGATTATCTAGCACCCACAGTAGAATTAGAAGTTAGCCACAAACTTAATAACATACATGCACATGTAATTTGGCCCGGTCATGAGACCATTCTCCCTATCATCTGTGAACTTCTAGCAATTAAACTTCAGTGACACAGAGTTTCCTGTAACCTTGTCATCGCTACATCACTCCACTTTCAGCGGCAAGTTACCGAACCATGGCCTTGCCGGTAAGCTTCTTAACTGTGAATTTCTTCTTGTTTTGGACCACGAAAGCGAGAAAGAGTAAGTTTAGTCTTGAGTTAGATGCCGGCATTGATGATCATCTTATCGATTCGTTTAGAATGCTTCAAAACTTGTGCATATTGAAGTTCATGACAAGCTGAGAGAATTTGTGGAAAGAGACTTGAGGATGAGATCATGGTAGTTCTTTGGAGACACTGGTGCCCGGGCGTTGAGTCGTCGACGAGCCAATCATTTTAATGATATGAGGGCTTGCGGTGTCCGTTCTGACTAGCGTCACGAGAACACCGGTATGTCATATCTCTCGTTCTAGCTCCCTTTAGAATAATTCCTCAAGTTGCCGGTATATGTCATATCTTTGCCACACTTTCATATTGAATTTGGAGCAGAAGGTTCCATATTGTAAACATGAGACATTGGAGCGTCCGCGGCATCGGACTTGTGCTTTTGTGGGATCCCTTTTCCCGATGGGAGGCTATCATTAAGGTTTAGCGGAACCTTGTTGTTCAACAAATATTCGAGTCCTCTCTTTGCTTGAGAATGATTCTCAAGTTTCGAGACCACTACGTCCAAAATTCGAGTTATTGACTTACTTTTCGAGTCTTTGGCAGTTCTTAGGAGTAGCAATAGTGGTAGCCATATTAATTCTATAAGAATAAGTAAATAAAATACTTGATTCGATGAAAGCTATAAATGCTAAGCAACTTTACAAATAAATTGTAAAGTAAATACTAATACTTCAAATCTCCACGAAATATATTAGTATCGAACTGCCTGCTTAAATTCAAGCGGCCAATATTTTGCTACATTTTGAATCCGATTATAATAGTAGGTTGTCAACCAATTATGTAAAACTACATAACTCTTTATTATCATAGCATCTCTTCTGAGGATCTTTGCCCGACATTGTATCTCAGAAACCGGTCAGGCATACCCGATTAAACCAAGAATGTTACTTGGTTGATCATGCGAAAGCCCATGGCGTTAGTGAAATCACTGACATGATCCGTTGTCATATCAAATGCAACATTTAGCTAACACCCGCCATCACGGTGTGCAGGTGATGCGGTTGATTGCACAACAAATTGGCTTGATACTTTGCTTAAATTTTAATTGGTGAGATTATTATTATTGTTTCATTTACTCATGCATACTAGCACATAATCAAGCAATACATACTGACATGAAAAATAAAACAAGTAATGCACATTCAAGAGATATACGATATGGCCCTAGAGACCTATTCACAGTATTTATCAAATCTTAACATAAGTCTTAATGCTGTATCTTGCTCTTACGGATCATCCAGTCCACCAATGCCCAGCCTTTGGTAAATGATGTGATATCTTGCTTGTTACAATATTTATATCTTAACCCATGCCCAGGCTTGACTTACGAGCTTGTGGGTAAACGGTAAATAAATAAATACAAGAAATATATTTCGAGGAAAGGTCATTTCTGAGCATTCACAGTTCATGAGGCCCAGAAAAATAAATAAATAGGCCATATACATATACCTAAAATTCAATCCACCATTACAAAATATAGGCACTTTATTAAATCACATAAATGAACTTAATAAATATTTTAAATGGCATTGGAAAATGCATGTTTGTAATGCTCAAATTAATTAATCCGTGTCATTCTGCGTAGTAAAATTAATTAATAAACTCAATTATCATACATGTCAATTAATAATTATTACCAATAATTATTAACCATATATATTATAGAAAAATATTCATCTAAATATATTCCTAAAATACATTAAGTAGTGAAATTATTCTGTAATTATTTATATAAAACTTTTTAAATTAATTTAAAAGATATAATATAAAAAGAGAGAGATAATTAATTGTCGTCCATAATTAGTACAATTAGTGGTTCAATTAAAATGACAAATAATCAATAAAAACCGAGAAATATAATAGTCCCATAATTTTTGAGAGCAAATAAGAATAAATTCGGAGTGGGTTTTTGAAATTAGAGCGCTTAGCGTCGTAATGGGCTCGGGCAGGCCTGCTTTTGTCGCGACTACGGTGGAAGCCGCGCCGCCCTCGCCTACGGTCCGGCCGTCATTTTGGTACCAAAATCGCGATCCAACAATGGGCCAGCCCGTAGAATCGCCGGAGAATCGGTCGACGATTTATGGTAATAATACCCGTATTTAACTTTCGGTTTTGATTTAATTTAATTAAGTTTGTAAAATCGTTTTGGGAGGCTTTAAAATTTTTCAAAATTGATGATATTCAAACACGTTAAACTACATAATTTTCTTGAACAAATCCACTGGTAGATTCATTAAATAAATTTTTATATTTAATTATTATTAATTAAACGGTCAGAAATATCAAAATTGTTTTTGAGGCCTTGAAAAATCAAAAAGTATGAAATTTAATGGAAATCTTCTAGATTCTATCTGGGTTCCAGAAAAAATTAGGTTTTAATTTTACAAAATTTTACATGCTAACCGTTTTACAAAACTGTTTTGAAACAAAATCAGTCATCGTCCTTTTAATTTATGAAACAAATCCATGTTAAAAAATATGATAATACATCATCATAAACTTGTAACACATGTGTAATCAATAATCAAGAACATGGTGATTTATTCTCATCATATATTTATCAATTAAATATATGAACAGAATTAATCAAATAAAGTGGTACTTTTTAAAAGCAAACCTAAAATAAATAATGTAAAGCAACTTTAATTTTATTTCATGATGCCTTGAAAGAAAATTACTATGGATATAGGAGTATAAATACAAATCCATAGTTAGAGGGATCTTTAAAGTGCATACTACATTATTTATATAAAAACATATAATTAAATTATATGAGCAGAGGACTTAAATCGTGGGAGTAAATTCACAAAATCATATTTCAAATTCTAGCGTAATTTGAATTCCCTCAACTCCCTTGTTGTAATATCAATCGTATGATATCTACGAGATTGATCGCACAGGGAGGGGTTGAATCAAACAATATCTTATTAAGCAAGAGGATAGGAACAAAACCAGAAAAACTAAAATTCTTGGGAGAATTCGGCCAAAGAGAGCTACTAGGGTTTTGGTGAAAAATTTTACAAAACTTGTGATGAAAACTAAGTTTGCTTATATAGGGCTAGGTTAAAACGGCCCGATAAGCAACCGTTAAATATTAGCTTGACTCGTTAACTCTATTGGTTCGTTAAGTCATAATGAGTTTGCTAATAAGTTGGTATTTAATTCGCTAATTAAATAGTAATGAGTCAAATATCAATAATCTTTCAGAGTTATCGATAAATACTAAAATTACCGAACCAATTAAATAACTATTTAATTGATTCTGTTCAATAGAGTATTCTACACCAAAATGTAGGGCACGCAATTGAAATACATTTCTGATTATATAGTTCTCTTTTAATTTCATCATGAAATATAAGCTCAGCGTCATTTGTATGTGTGACATTACAGGCTCGAATAATAGTAAGTTGTATAATAATAATAATTGAGCCATTACTATTATTTAACGATTAATAGTAAGATCTAGCAATATTTCATGTATAAGTATCATGAGAACCAGCTGTGTCTTCACAAATTACTAAGTTGAACACTAAGTTGATAATCACATTTAACCAGTAGTACAAATGAATTGCTACATAATTGTCACTTGCTGAACTAATAAATGGAACCAATTCTCATTGATTTCCAACACTTTATGCCCGGTCATAGGATCTATCATGTGACATGATGTGTACACGACCCGGGCGTTAACTGCGAGCTTTTGAGTATATAGCGATTGAATTTACCCAATCATGTCCAGTGATGCCACGTTGGGCGGTAAAAACTATCATAAGTACTTAAGAAGAACTAAGGATGTATGTCTAAGTAATATGCGGAGGAGAATGAGTTGTTAGTGAGGCTACACAATGCCGGTTTTCAAACCCGGCAGAGATGATTCAGATCACCGATGCAGTTATGTATTACTGCACGAATGGTGGGCGATTGTCTTTGTGTAGTAGGAAGCTTGTAGCCTTATGTGTCAACAACGAAGGCGAAATGCTTGAAAAGGAAGCTTGTTGGGTCAAGAAGTTTGTAGTGAACTTGGGTGGTACTGGCATTGAGAATCCCGATGCGATTTATGCGGCAATGCGTTCACGATTGCTTTCGTACTAAGGAACCAAAAGCACATCACCGATCGAGCATGTACCGAAATACCATCATTCGGGACATAAATTTGAAAGAGGAGATGTGAGCGTATGTAAAAGTAGACCGCAGGCGATAATTTACTTGACCTTTTAACTAAACCTTTACTCCAAATCCAAACATGATAAGCATGCCTTGTCTTTGGATTGAGAATGTATGTGAATAGTATTAGTTTTAGTTGGGCAGAGTTTTCATTATAAATGTTTCAATTGTCGAAACTGATGGATGAATTCAAGCTTCTAAATTCATTGAATATATTTTGTTTATATATTCGTATATATTTATACATTTGCATATAAATATGTATACGTTGTCAGTAATGATCTTATGATTCCATTAAGCGTCTAAGGTTCTAGAAGTCTTCGAGATCACGTGATACGACAAGAAATCCTCATCGAGCCTAGAGAATAATGAATTGCTCGTCCTAGATTAGGTTTTCACTTATTGGTCCGAACACGAGGCGGCTAGTGTGTGATTAGTTATCTAGATCATATTTCTTGATCGAAAGAATTGTACTCTATCTAAAGCATACGGGTTTGCATAGCCGAGGCAGGATTTCAGTGCGGGGTGGACATGACCGCAGTGGCTTAGAGATAACATATCAATGTCCTAAAGGAAGTTACTCACAGAACTTATAGTTAAATGAAAATTCTTAGATTTGTGTGAATTTCATTTTACAAGAGTAATGTGTTTTTAACCTTGTCGAGCATCTTACGTAAGGAAGGCTATAACGCGACATTGTGTTGGGTATCTGACGAAATGCTTAAAGGATGGAAAGACATGTACATTATATGGGATTCGTACAACAAGATATGGTAATTTTCGACTGTATCTTGGTGAATAAGGCGATTGTGATGGCCTCGACTTGGTCTTTAAAATCATTAATTCATGAAACCAAGAAAACTATGGGTCTTGAGAGTTTGGTGACACAATATTACCATGGCTTCATTTGGAAAGCAGTCTGAAGGAATCGTTGATACGGTAATTGTTCAAGAGCCGAATGGGAGTGTTGGAAATATGAGATATTTTGAAATGATGTCCGTTGAACAATTTGATTGTACAACCGATTTACTCATTTAAGTTTAAGTTCATATATATGTTCGATTGCATGACAATGTTCATGGTAGGATACTCGATGTGACACTGGAGATTATGATGGCTTACTAGGGTCCGCTCATAATCAATATATTATCATATAATATTCGATTGACATTTATTAATATATGGTCTTTTCGATCGGCGTAGAGGTCTACCACATTACAATGAAATCAAGTTACAATTTGATTATAATTTTTGGGATTTAAAATGAAACTATATGAAAATGTTAGGAAAAGATTCCAATATTGGAATCTTACCCCATAGGGGCGGCGCAAGGAGGAAGAAGGTAGATTTTTAGGCCACGTCCTTGATGACCTAAATTTAGGACCTCGAGCCCACATATAAGAGCCACCGGCTTAGATGAAGAGGTGCTCGTTCATTTTACTTTTGTGTAAAGTAAAGGCAAATTCTCTCCCCTTTTTCTTCTTGGTGAGTAGTGAGTGAAAAATCTATTGAATTTTTTTTTCCTTATCTCTTCTCGGTTTAATATTTAAAGGAGTTACAGTAAAATCGCTCATTGGTGTGGACAATTCATGGAAGCATTACGCTTTGGATGCTAGTGAAGATACCAAATCATCTTCATTGCTACTTTGATTCAGGAAAAATGGTACATCTTTGTTTTCTTTAATTATTATTTACACAACTAGTAGTGATCATGGGATTCGTATCCATAGAATTAGAAGAATATTATTCATGCGATAATGTCTCCAGCATGAAGAGGCGAAGGTGTTGTTATTTAAGCGGCTCTGAATTCTTTCTAGGTGGAGTTATGCCCCAGATGGTTTGTAATATGTAATATTGTTACTTTGTTAGTAATTTAGTGATGAGGGATGTAAACTAGAGAATCTGATTTTATGTATAATATAATTAATTTATAAAGTTGATTTTAGGAAAATTTATAGCAAGTGTATCTCCATAATAAAATTTTACCATTATTTCAGAATTGTATAATAATGAAGATTCAATAAGAATTCACTTCGGAGATATACTTGATATTACATCTTCTGAAAAAAGATCGTATTTGGTTTTTATTTTTGAGTGCTAGAGCATCTGCATCACTAATATGCTTGACAAGGACTATTCACTGAAAGAAAATTCAACCATTCTCCTTAGGCTAACTTTCATCTTGACACCTGAACTATCAAAAATATTTCAAATAAACATCTAAACATTTCAAACTTTTAAATAGACATCTGAGATGTATTTTTTGCATCTAAACTTTCGAAAATAGTATGTTTGAGTCGTTAACTTTCATTTGAAAATATGAAAATATCATCAATCTCTGTACCCTTCAACATTTCATACCAAAGCTCAGACAGATAATAAAATTTCAACATCATTACTGAGGTCATTGTTTTAAAAAGGCTTCAAGCTACAGATGATGAAAAATTGAGCACAATTGTTGATATGTTAAAGTCTTTCATTAGTAGGACGGAGTTGGGGGTGGGGTGGTTTGGAGAATGATGAGAGTTGTTTTAAAATTTAATTTTGTTCATTAAATTAAAACATATACTCTGTATTCAATAGAGTAGGTAGGGATGTGCGGATCCGATTCGGTTCGGTTTTGAGCCAAAACTAGGCGAACCTATTCGTCGATTCTGCGAGCACGTCTTGAGGTGGTTGGGTTCCCGATGGTGCCATCCTATGGGTTCCGTGATTGGGTTTGAGTAATTTTAGAGCTTATCATCTTGAGCTTAAAATTAAGTCCTAAGGTATATCCCAATGTAATTTAATGAGGCTCGCTTTTAATATTAATTATACATTACATACATTCGATATCTGATACACTTATATTTTATATTCTCCATTTTATTAGTTTTAGAAAGATTTATATATGTCCTATTCCATTATATCAATAATGAATAGATTTAAATCTAAATTTTCTTTCTTAAAATTTACACATGGAAATACTGCAAGATCTTGAAAAGGATAATAAATGAAAATTGAGAAATATACATAAAGTTTAGAAATCGGTTTGGTTCGATTATTTCAAATGTTGAACTGAATTGGTTCCCAAGTTCTCCTTGCATGAACCTAAATAGTTTGGTTAAGATTAGGTTCCGAAAATTTCGGTTATTTAGGTTAGGTTACGTAGTTTGGGTAGGTTTCGGATTTTGTGCACACCCCTAGGTGTAGGTGTGTTAGAAATGATGTATGGTTAGTTTAACTAGAATAGATGGGTGAGTTTAATGGATGCTGTTTGACCAAATTATCCTTGTCAAAATTGATTTTGTTTTCAAAGTTCCCGATTACCATGATTTTCGAGGATTCGAGGTGCCAAAAATCATCTCGGATACTTCTATTTGAAAAGGTTGAAATGTTTAGGTACCTATTTGAAAGGTTCTTAGTAGTTCAGGTTCCTAAATGAAATTTAGCCTTCTTCTTATATATTTTTTCCGTCTCAATTTAAATGATCATCTAATTAAAAAAGTAATTTATTAAGATAATTATTAGTTTTATTATTTTCGAGAAAAATATTAACCAATGAAAATACTCCGTAAGAATATTACGAGACAAGAAAATTTTCTAACTTCAATTCAAAAGGTTGCATTAATAAATAACAATCAATTTTACCTGAAACAAAAAATATATATACTTGTATATCGGTTTTCTATGTTGAAATGCATTATTAGTTTTTATCTATTCCTAAGAATTTGTTAAAATATTCCTAGAGATATTATCTTATTAATATGATGAAAATTCTCTTCCTTTTTAACATTTTTTATTTCCTTATTTGTAATATTAGTTGTCCCCACTTATTAATTAATTCTCATTTCCCTCTATATTGAAAATTAATTAAATATTTCCCTTCAACAAATAAAACTTATCTTCACCTTTATTACTTTAGTGTACTTACATATTGCTTACTATAATCTTGACCATTGAATCATTACTTTTTTGATCCTATAGCTGATATTCAATAAGGACAAATCACAAAATTGGGATCACCTATTTTGATTTAAACAAAAAAATCTACATAAAAATAACATGCAATTAAATGCATACAAATTTAGTACCCTTTTTTTCTCTTTTTGAAACATGATGTTCCAGTAGTGGTGTCTAACGGACCAGCTTTGGTGAGCCGTCGGTGGCCCGACCAAATCTATTAGATTCGGGTCGACGCTGACCTGACGACGGACTAGGCAGTTAGGCCATCCTAAATTTGGTGGGTTTTCGTGGGGCCAGTTCGAGGCCATGGCCACTGACGTGGTCTGGATTTAATGCGGTACCGGGTTTGAATAAGTGGTGGCTGGATTTATTGGTTGGCCCAAAGTTTTTTGACGCCAATGGCACCAAAATAAATGTGATAATGGTGGAATTTGAACTTTAGGCGTTATGGTAAAACTATAAGCTAGGAACCGTTAATGTAGAAGTTGATGATTTGCTAATATGCGTATAATAATAAATCAAGAGATTCCTTTAGTTTCAAATAATATATAAATAAAAGCATAAGATTCAATAATATATTATCCTTCAAATAGTAAATATATTTCTAATTAAAAGTATTTCAATATATTGATAAATAACTTAGATTTGGTATTATTTAATATATTATTTTTATTTGATATATTATCCTTTAGAAATAATTGAAATGATTTTATTTAAATCATGAGGATTATTTAGTATTATATAGTAAATAGTTAACGACATAAAGATTCATTAATATATAAAAAGGTTGTTTTTGTGTCAAATAATATATATTATTCATGAGAAATATTCATGATAATATTACAAAGTAATAATATTGTATTCTAATTAACAATTATATGATAAAAGTTGTTATCTAATGTTGAATATTCTTCAATGTATATGGATAGACCATGAGATATTTATATAGTATTGAATAATATGAATAAAAGCATTAGATGAATTAATATAATATTTAAATTAGACTTTATTATTAAAGAATAATATGTTTATGTAATTGTACTAAAATTTAACATCAAAACAGAATTGTATAATATGTTTAAAGTAAATTAAAAAATTACTTACAATTTTATTACTTTATTATATAATTTACAAAATATTATTAGTTTATGATATATTATTTACTTCAAAGCTTTATCATTGATAATATTTCAAATTATCATATGTAAAATAAATTATATTTAAGCATATGACTAGTTTAACCAATATAACATATATCATTAAGTGATAAGTTGGTTCGAGTGTCTTCCCTCTTTTATCTCTTGGAGGTGCGAGGTTGAAGCTAATATGGCCATGCGATATTATTTGGCCCGGTTCGATAGAGACGTCTAATTCCCACGACCAGCAGAAAACATGATCTTAGTGTCTTCATGCATGATGATCTTATTGTAGACACAGAGTAAATATTATTGATAGTAGGCCAGTAGCATTCTTTACAAAAGCGCCATCAAGCCAATCCGATTATATATGCTTGTTATTTAATGCGGATTACTTATTATAATAGGATCACGCGGACGAAGCTTAAATAATTTGTTGCTTAAGTTACACGTGCACCATACAACAACAAATCATATTCCATCCTCCCTCCAAATTCCATCATACTCTGATCTCCATCCTCTTTCTACGTAGCTGCTTTTCTCAGGTACCATGCTCGCTCTTGGCAAATCGGATCTAGAATCATAATTCGGCTAAAAAATAAAAAATGAAAGAAATCAACTTTCGAAGCACAAAGTTCAAACAATATCAGTTTTAGATATTATAGTATTTAATCGTTCACTGTTTGTTGTTAGGGTTTCGATTTTACAAATGTTCATCCTCTTATATCTAAAATTTATTATTAATTTAGGTTAATTGTTAAGTGAGATTTTGAAATGGTTAAATTTAGGTTAATTGTTAATTAGGGTTTCGAAATTGTTAGCAATTTAGGGTGATTTTTAATTAGGATTTTGCATCATCTAAAATTAGTTATTATATATTTAACTTTATAGTTACTTTAGTTTGATTTTTGTTTAGGAATTTAATATTTGGTAAATTTATGTTTTGCATGTTGAATTTAAATATTTTATTGTGAAATTTGATTGCTTATGTTTGTTGAACTTTATTGTTCGCCTCTTTGAATTTTATTGAAATTTGATTTTACATTGATGAACTTCATTGTTCTTAGTAGTGAAATTGTTAGGAGCCTTTTTGTAGCGAGAACTTCTTAATTTAAGAGTACACATGCACTCTCGAATACAATAATTTTATATAAACAGTTTAGGTGAAATCTGTCTCCATATATGTTCAGAGTACATGTTGACTCATTTACATTTTGACACTAAGTGTTTAACAGTTTTAAGAGTATAAGTGTACTCAAAATATAACTATTTGAGTACACATATACTCAGAAAAAGATTATGTATATAGTATAAAAGTGTTTAACGATTTTTAGAGTATAAGTGTATTCAAAATGTAACTATTTGAGTACACATATACTCTGGAAAAGATTATGTATAGAGAGTAAAGTTGTTTAACAATTTTTACAGTGTAAGTGTATTCAAAATATAACCATTTGAGTATACATATACTCTATAAATGAAAAGTTTGAGTTCTCAATATTTTGAAATTACATGTGTACAAAAAAATATGCAGAATTGAGTACACATACACTCCCTTGCTAAATCTGGTTTGCATTATGTATAAATGGAGATTGTCTGCAGTTACTGTGAACTCTAATACAGTTTAACATTGATTACTTGTATACTGTGAAAAGATTTAGTTACATAGAATAATAATCTTTGTTTAAAACTTGCAGGGACAAAAGTTTTCAGAATTGATAAAGCAAAAAGTTTAAAAATCGAGATAAATACTCAGAAACATTAAGTCATAGAGCCGCTTCCAACCTTTAAATTGTTATCGCAGGACACAAATGATACACTAATTAAGTTTACTGATTCTCATAATATAGTTGTTGATAAGAGTACGGAGGAGAACATTGTTGTGGATAATGCTGAGAATTTGGAGAAGGACTGTGAGAATATTGTTGTTGATAATGCTGAGAATTTGGAGAAGGATTGTGAGGGTTTGCAAAATGAAAATAGTATTGGCTATGATAAAAATAAAGATTAGAATTTGGGAGAATCTTCTTCTTTGTTATTGTTGGTAGCTTTAATTAAGCTGGGCAAATCTCACAGCAAAAATGTGAGCATCTCTACCCCCCCAAATATTAGGGTCATGATGGACTGATAGAACTGGAATAAATATATTAATATTAGGCGAAAGTCTAATGTTTCTTAGAGTAACCTCCCTCTGAACTTTTAAATTCGGTGTGATTATAGGAGAATCTGATCGAGGCGTTAGGTAATGATCATGTTCATACATCAAAATTCAAAATCAACAACAACGTTGGTATCAATTATGTATTTTTAAGGAATTGAGAAGTTGTAGAGTTCTTGAGAAAAAATGGGTATTGTAAATATAATTGAGAAGATTTAATGGATAAATCGTTAAAAAAGTTAAATTAATGGGTATTGGTGGGCCAAAGGCAGTAATATTAATGTGTCTAGATGAATTTAATGGGTAGCTTAAATAATGTGGCCAAGGGTCAGCAGGCCACTTGAGTTTTAATGGGCTGACATTGTTTGCGTATATATTTGCACAAGAAGTCGGTTTTGCACCTGGTCCAATTCCTTGATGGACTGGACATTTAAGCATCAGATCAAGGCTCCATGCTTAATGACCTTAGAATGGAGGCACTGCCGTAGGGAAAGGAAGTGATCTTTTCCTTCTTAAAATTCAACCTTTAGATTTAAATCATTCACCTATGTATTTACAAGTAAGTGTCTAAATTCTCTTATTACCATCATAAAGTTTATAAAAAACAATTATACCAAATCTTATACTTAATAAAAAAAACACTTGTACTACTGTTTTTCTTACGAAATTTTATTTACAAAAATCAAAAGCAATTCCAATACCTAAGAAATCTTCGCCCACCATTGAAAATATAACTACAAGTTCAGTTTTTTATATGCTTTTGAAAAAAACGAAAGAAATATAACAAATGTATGGTTATTGGATCCAAATTTAGCTGTCTTAATATTAATTATCTCTAATCATAAATGATTTTACATAAAATATAACAATTATCCTTTACCTTCTAACAATGAAAAAAATCATTCAAATAGATTTAATATTTTTTATTCCTCTTTGATTTTGATTCAAAGTTCATTACTGCAAAGTGCAAACAATCATCTATCTAAGAATCGACGACACCTCTGATTCAACTCTAAGATGTTTCATTTTTATCGACTTCTAATAGCACTGGCACCACATATATGTGTAATTTGTGTTTAAGCCTAAAATGATGAAAATAGATATCTAAGCATTTTTAGTTAAATCCAAATATGTAGTAGTGTTAGTTCCAACCGATCAAACGCACTACTTGATTCCTTAGAGAACATGAGAGATAATAATACTCCCTCCATCCCTAATAAAAAGATTGTCACATTTTAAATTTTAATACAATATATTTGTTTGAAAAAAATATATCAATATGTAGTACTTTTAATATATTTTACTATTAACTTGATAATTTAATTATACAAATCAAAATTTTGGATATCAATCGAGATTGTAAAATTTATTAATTTTTAATTATGAAAGGTCAAAAATTTGAACACTTGAACGATTTGTTATTATCAAGTAGTCAACTATAACCAACTCATGTATAGTGAATTTGATTGCAATAATTAATGGCCTCATGTGCTTGTAGCTAATCGACTTTGTCTATATTTAAAGACAAACTTATCGACAGCACAACTCCACCTAACATTATACATTAATTGATTTGATTCAAGTGTCTCATGATGTTGCTCATCAAGACTTGTTTATATTAAAAGACAGAAAGAGAAATGACTAAAGAATTCCAACCCAATAAGGGAACTTCACGTACATATTCTGGTATATTGGGCGTTGTCTAATCGCCACATAAATAATAAAATTATTTCAAGTTGGGGACCGATTGATTAGAGCCGAGAATATCCTCTTGGATCTATCTTTTTACTTTGTGTATAGTTCTATCTTCAATAATGCCTAAATTTAATACCATCTCAGATTGCCGCCAGCTTGGATGGGCATGGATTAATTTAATTAATTGTTAATGGTTGGAATTTTGATTATTAAATGAGTAATTGTTTGGATTTTGGTTATTGAAGGAATAATTATTTCGATTTATTACATAATGAAAAATAATTTAAGAAATTAAACTAGAGTATTTTGAGGATAAAATAGCTTGTAATAAAAAAAAATTCTATATCCAAATGAACTAAATCTTGGCTCTATTTATTGAGCAAAAAATTTCATGAAATTTGGTATATTTAAAAAAAAAATTAATTTTTATCTGAGAATTCTATCTAAATTATTAAGTTAACAAAAATATTGTCAATCCTTATTTCAATAGCGTGTCCCATCATACTTATCACATAGTATCGTCCTCATAAATCACCTCCTTGTCCCATTCCTCTTCAGCCAGGTTGTTTTTATTTCAAAGTGTGCTCATTCAGCGGCGTCATCGCTTAATGAAAGTATTAAACTCAATTTTTGGATATTAAACCCCATCATTGTGGATGGTCTTAGGCCAAGCTTATTGCAAATCTTAAAAAATAATTAAATTGTTAGGCCAAGCTTATTGCAATTTTTAAACCATATCTATCCCTTAATGGAACTTTAAAAGAAAAAAGTTTTGTACTTTACACTCTCTTTGTTGTAAGTACGTTAAACTTCTTTGTTGTAAATGAATTAAAGATAGGACTTGATTCAAGTCCTATACAGTGAATACGTTACATAATCAAATTTGAAATTAAATCTGAAAAATATTTGAATACCGAATGTATGGCATCATGTTAAGTAGATTATATATTGTGGGTCGTTCGAGTACGTGATTGAATCGGATAATCATAATATGTCTTAGACGAATGTTAATTTATGTATTCCTATTTCGAACCATTTTTAATGCAATTTCAAACTTGATTATGTATAACTCGAGTTCAAATTTGAGATAATGGTATTCAAACATCAGTAGAGTCAGCAACGAGTGTCAACACTACTCAACAACAATCTGAAACTTCATGAAAAATGATGACATTATTTATCATAATAATCATAAATTCAATTTTATGACCTCTAATGATTTCGTTCAAAATCCGCCTACTAAATCTGCAATAGAAATGATTTTTCCAAATTGTTAATATGATCAGATCTGTGGTGGATCATTAGAATACAAAAATCCAACTCATGATTCATCAGCATGCAACTCCTGGGGACCAATATTGACTGGCTGATAATGATATCATGCATTCACGATAAGTCCTAAAACTTGTCCTGCTGTATGTCTATTTTATTCCAAGTTTTACCTTATATGAATTAGATCCCTAAAAATTTATTCACTTTATTTTTCATGCCTCGAATCTTATTATTTTGATTGATTTAATTGTCGTTTCGTTTTCGTAGTAATCCTTGATCGTGATCAATTATTTTTTTGGTTATGTTATGAAAAATATATAAAATAATAAAATATATATTTCGAATAAATCCCAATATAAAATTCATATGTTTAAAATAATGAATAAAAAATAATTAATAATTGACAATGACATGAAAAATGAAAAAGCCAGTAAAAATTGGAGGGAATATATGGTTTTGATTCACACTTAAAATTTTGATTTGAAAAAAAAAAGTAGCAGGTTAATTGAAGTGTATTAAAAATATAAAATTTAAATTGTAACCATCTCTTCAGATTGGAGGGAGTATTACTTCTAGACTATAAACACAATAATTACAACTTCATTTGTTGACATGTACTATAGTGGGCGGATCCTTAGTACATCAATTAATGATAATGATACTAAATCATGATAATATACTGCTAATTTTGAACAATTATAAATAAATTGTGAAAAAATGGTAAATTACATTAAAGATAATTAATACGGAGTAAATTATAATTTTAATGAATTAAATTATATTTAGTCAGATCACTATGTTGGTGTTTCTAAAGTATAAATAATATTAGGATCTTCTTGGGATACGAATCCGTGATCGACACAGTTGTATAAACAGTATATCACCCAGTTCTTTGAGGAATTATCATAATAATTGCAGCGGAATAATATGATGGAGATCCCTCGAGCATCCAAAGCGGAATGCTTACGAGATTGTCTTTCGGCAGTGACAATGCTTTCAGGAGTTTTACTACAATTCGCTTTAAAATATTAAGCATAGGCAGGTTGGGCGAGAAAAAAATCGAAAGGGTTTCTCCACCTATTAGTCGACTAAAAGAAGAGGAGGGAGAGAGAACTTTTGCCTTTCATTATTTCTTAAAGGAAAAGTGAATATAATTGAATGATACATTTTTTCGTATCAAAAGTGGCGTTTATACAGGCATTGAAATCCAATCTTTTTTAGGCGAAGAGAAGTGGCGAAAACTCTTGGCTCATATTTCCCTCTGCTTACGTCGACTATGAGGTGTTCCCGAGATCCATTAACTATTATCACTAAAATCGAAGGCATCTCGTATAGTTAGAAGAGCATTACAGAACTCACATCCATAGCCTATTTTAATTAGAACAAGGTGAGTTCCAACGGTAAAATTCTTTGATTTGGAACTTCGCCCCAATGTTGCCTCATTTATTTTAAGCAGAAATTTATAATTAAATTGTAAATTCGATTTCGTTATATGTGTGGCATACTTAGAACCGTCGTACGACAAGCATTACACTAATAAATGTTAGCAAACATTAGTATATTGATTATGGCGGACGCAATAGCTCGTAATCCACCCAGTGTCGTACTCGGTATCTGTCTGAGCGTTACCGCTATAATCGAATGTATATATGAACTTAAACGTAAATGAGCTAATCGAATTGTTCAACGGACATTGTTTCAAATATATCGTATTTCCAACACACTAATATTATTATATTTGTATTTTGGACACATTGAAAAATATTTAAATCATATTCACCAAATTATTTTAAGAAATGAACCTGAAACTTCTTTACTATATGTACATTATTCATTTTTTGTATATAATTACAAACACTCTCAAAACATTAATAATAATCCAGAATATCATAAAATTAATCATGAGGATCACAATTTGGTAACTAATTAAATTTTTCATAAACATTACAAATGACCTGAATTAAGAAACATATATAATGACAAAACCTAATATAAATTATGGTATGTAATTATCGCATTTTAAAACTAATTACGTCGTTCATGCACAAATATAATGTTTTATCACTGTGGTAAACGTTTCCAAAATACCACAAGGGTGATGGTTATTACATATTATGGATGAAATTTGTTATACTTTATGTGACACTTTTAGTTTCATCTTGTTAGAATCATAATAAATATTATTTTAATATATTTTAAACGACAAATAAAAAATACATGTAATAATTTAACAGGGTATAACAAAAAATTTGTAAAATGAAAGAAACGATTTTCATGGACACATGTAACCGACGTTCTTTATGTTTTTAGTCTTTTTACTAGGAAGATGCTAGTAGCGCACTAAATTCCATGCAACAAGTAGCATGCAATAAAAAATAAAATAATAAAAGCACATATATAAAGAGCACCTTGGCGGTGTATGATTTCAGAAAAATTCATCACAAGAGAGATTTCTCACTGAAAGGCAATTCAAGTATCCAGAGGGGGAGGGGCAACAAATAAAATGGACAAGCCAACAATTGTTATGATATTTTTGCAGTTCATTTATGCAACCGTAACACTTACTACAAGAAACGCCCTCTTGGAAGGAGTCAGCCCTCGTGTGTTTGTTGTCTATAGACAAGCTATGGCTACTTTGATCATTTCTCCTGTAGCCTTTGCATCAAGGTACAATACCAACTTCCTCTTTTTTCTTTTTCTTTTTGTTCAATTGTTTTTAGTACTATTTATTTTTAGTGTAACATATGTTTCATTGGATTTATCAATTAAGTTATTCGGTTTGATATCGATATAATTTCAGCTTACTCTATTTTGATCATAAATTAATTTTATTTAGGTAAACAAATTTGTTGTTCAAAAAAATTGTTATATGAGTTATTGATGTATGGTATCTAGAGGAGGACTCTTTTGACGGAAAAATCATCTACCTCGTTTTCGTGTCTTTTATATTCCTCTAATTTATGAATTTGTATCTCATGTATGAGGGTAGTGATGTTATAACGTAACGATATATGATGTACAATATGTTAAAGTTGGAGGCTCATAAGGGAGGTAGAGGTGGAAGATCCTCGCTCTTTTGATTAAAATTCATGTTTATATGAATGACTTAAATGTTTTTGTTGAGAAAAATTGGTGGAAGGTGTATTAGAAGTGCTAATTAACTTTTTCTTGATTTAGGATGAGAGCAGGAGGTAATAGCCAAATGGAATGGAGAACATTTGGGTTAATCTTCTTGGCCTCTTTAATTGGGTGAGTTTTAATCAATGTTGTCCCATTTTGTTTGTCATCTTTTTTCAATAGTTGGGAAAGAAAATGTTCAGAAGGAGGCAAGCTGACTAATCTCCAAGGCCTAGACAACAGGCCATCATAACTGGAGCAATTTTCAGCACCTTACAAAGTTTTTTGCAGATTGTTTTGACCTGCAGGCAAGGTGTTCTTGGCACTGGAAATCAAACCAGAAACCGTTTGATGAAGAGGAGATTAGAGTGTAGGAGAACCACCTAAACCAAAGCCTATCTTTTTGTGGAATTTTATTATTCACTGAATTTAATTTCCTGATGAAGTTTATTGTGTATAATGTGCAGAGTAACAATGTACCAGAACATATATTTTGAAGGACTTTACATGGCTTCCTCATCAATTGCAAGTGCCATGGCTAATGTTGTCCCTGCAGTCACCTTTGTCATTGCGTACTTCGTCGGGTAAATTATATGGCATTCAATGATTGTAGGGGTGATTTAGTTTCGATTAAATCAATTGATTCAAAAAGTCTACCAATATCAAGTAATACTAATGATATTGGCATATTGATAGTTAGGCTAAAGTGTCGATTTCTTGAACGGTAAATTATATGTAGCAAGATGTTGAGATTTTAATTTGAGCCTGTACTGTTTTTCCAGATTTGAGAAATTAAAGCTCAATTTGAGAAGTGTGGCAAAGATTATTGGTACCCTAATTTGTGTTAGTGGTGCAATTGGTATGTCATTATACAAAGGCCCAAAATTACTGAACATGGAAATGGTACCCAAAAACTCCCTTTTAAGTAGTACTGGAAATGACATGTGGTTGGTAGGCTGTCTATTGCTCTTTGCAAGCTCTTGTTGCTGGTCAATTTGGCTTATCTTGCAGGTATAAATAATTACAGTCTTATGTTTTTGAAGGTATTTTTAAATTTGAATAATCTATAAATGTTATACTATACATTTGAATAATAATTAAGGCCATCATTATATTGTAAATGATAGGTTCCAATATCTACCAGCTACCATGATCATCTATCTGGTACGGCATGGATATGTTTTCTGGCGACGATACAATCAGCAGCGGTAACATTTTTCTTGGAGCCAGATCTAAATGCATGGAAAATGAAATCATTTCTTGAGTTTTTCCCCTGCCTCTATGCAGTAAGCACTTGCCCTTAGCAACTTAAATGTCAATTGAAACTGAATAATTTACATATTTTAACTATTCTGATTTCAGGCTTTAGGGTCAGCAATATCCTTCTTTGGTCAAGCTTGGTGCATATCAAGAAGAGGCCCTCTTTTCTCTGCAATGTTTAGCCCTCTAAACACAGTTATCGCCACCATTTTGGCTCCTGTGCTATTCAATGAGAAAGTGTATCTTGGAGGGTAAGACCGATTCAGATTTTTTGCAATTTTCATACCGAATAATATATCGCGAAAATGTACGTTATTTCCTTGAACTAACTACACTTGTTTTATATGGTTCCAGATTGCTAGGTGCAATTGCTGTAATCTTTGGATTATACGTAGTGTTATGGGGTAAAGCAAAAGACATTGAAGTTAAAGAAGAGAAGACAATACTTGAAGAAGATCTAATTGATGAAAAAACCTTAATCAATGAATCAAGTTGGAAAGTAGATTTAGAACAACCCCTCTTGCCAGATGATTCGAAAAAATGAACCATCTGAAATTTTGTGAAAATTATCTATAAATTTTATGAATTGAGTCTCCTCTTGTACACTTTAAATCACCAAAGGTATACATTTTTGGATAATCAAATTTGGAGTTATATACACAGTTTTGAGCATCAATTGGATATTTACTCTCTTCCTACAAAAGAGCAACCCCAAACTCATAATTGTTATATTGCAATATCATGCCATTGGGGGTAATTAATTCATTCATTAGTGAAACATAATTGTTATTGACGTCTGATATGGACGTACAAAATTAGTATTTTGCATATATTTCGAAAACATATTTTTTTTTTTTTTTGGGATCCTAGAAATAGAACACAAACAAAAGAAATCACTACATTTTATATTGAAATAATTTACTATATACCTCCATTTCAAAAAGAATTGACTAAAATTAACCAATTCTGTTATCTTAATTAACACATACTGTATAATCTTGTAATCACCTTCATGTTTTTCATGCAAGTATAAAAAATGTAGTACTATTTTTTAGAGATGGTGGTTCTTTTTTCGTTCTCATATGTTTTGTGGAAGATCAATTCCCTTTTTTGGGTCTCTGTAATTGTTTTTCTTAGCATATACTCCTATTGAAGATGAGAGGTTTAATGGAGGGATTATAGTTTGAGAATGACTGTTGGAAAGTGTAATGATGCATTAAAGTAATTAAGAAAATAATTATCATTTTTCTATTAATTTATTACATTGATGGGTAATTAATTTGTTACAAGTTTCCCTAGTAAAATTTAATCTACATATATATTGCCGTCTGGCCTTGAGAAAAAGTATCTTGTCTGGCTTGAATATGATATAACTTCGTCTTGGAAACTTTCATAAATGTCTTGTGAGTTGATCGTTGGGTTAATTCGGGATTAGTAATAAATCGGCCAAAGTGACCAATGTTGACCCGATGTTGGCCAATCAGCATAAAATTTATAAATGTATTAAAAATACATATGTACTCATCTAGGAATACATTTATGCTACTGCGTCTGAATATATAAATTGTTGACGTTAAAAATATATTTGTAATTATTTTTTGTTCGTAGATTTATTTTTAGAGATACGTTTGTACACATATATGTATTAAAAAACTTTCAAAGAAGTTAAAGAAAAAAATTTGCAAACTTGGGCCAGCCAAAGATATTTCTTGTATGCACTACCTAAGAATTCCAACATATCCATATACCTCAAGTCCTCAATCCTCAATGGAATTGAATTTCAACCCATTCTTTCATAGTGCTGGCATCAAGCCGGGTAATCCGTTACCTGCTCGAGCACTCGAATTGAGTACTCGACTCGATAGACCACTCGTTAGTTAATAGGTAGAGATGCAGGCCCAAATGGTGCTTTCATTTGAAATCTGAGCTTCGCTCGATATTTACTCGGTCCATTAGCAAATTGTAAAATTTTAAAAACATAAAAATATGATCAATACATAATCATAAATAAAGAGCAGTAACATTATTCAAAAGAATTATTATGGTTTATAGATAATTTCATTTGTAACATAAGAGGTGTGTACTTTTGTTTTAACTATTTTAGTTTAATTTATTCAATTAATTAACTTAATTTGAGAAAAATTACAATTGAAGATTTAATTTGAAAGATTTAAAAGATTTTCAAAGCGTGTGGTGATTAAGCAGGGCTCAGTGCTATAGAATGTTATCTTAGCGAGTCAGTCGGGATCTTAAAGTTGAACATTCTTTCTAAGGCTTAAGTTATCTATGGCATTTCATTATCTTTAGCAGTCGAGTCGAGATACTCACATCTTGCATTTCAGAGCTGAACTTATTCGACACTATTCATTCATATCTACTTCATCATATTCGACTTAATTTGTTTTGAATTAATTCATCAATGACATAATCAAAATTTGTTCTAAAACATCAAATATTAAAAATATTGATAAATACACTTCAATTTTTCATATAATACATTGATAACTATTGAAAATCTAAATGTAATTTAACATAAAAATTGAATATGATTATCGATCGATTAAAATGTAAAAATCAAAATCCTCAAACATTCATCACAATCTGGACTAAAGAATTTTAAATTTTACACTCCAAACATTGATAACCAAACTTTAATTTCTCACTTTTAATCCTCATTTTATTTAATGAAAAATTAATTTAAAACCAAAAATAAAATGTAGTTATCACATCACGATGAAGTGTAAAAATCAAAACCCGAACCAAACTTCATTTAATTACAGTAGTATATTTTCCCAGAAATATTGACCTTTTGCAGAAATATGCATGTTCAAGTGGAGAGGGTTTGACTACAGAGCTCATACATGCAGAGTCCATTTGGGATTGTCTTTAATCTCTAGTCTGTACCCTATATTATTTTCTGCATTTTTTTTGTTGTTACTATCAATTTTTGGTTTATAGTGAAGATAAACATTAACCATAGTACTCATAGTTTTGTGCTTTATAGTTGTTCCTGTTATTTTCTTGCATTTTTTTTTGGGTTTATATTGAAGAGGACCATTAACCATAATTCTCCAAGTTTTGAGCTTTATAGTGGTTCCTGTTAAGGTTATTATTTTCTTGATTTTTGTTGTCTAAATATAATACTGTACTAAACTTTCTAAATTACATGATTAATCATTAGAATAGGAAAAAAGTTATGCACTACTTCAAAAATATTGCCAAGTTTGATATTTTGTATGTGTATAATATTTTGTGAAAAATATATCAAAAATAGTTTTTTTTAAACTTATTATACTATTAACATGATAATTTTCTTTCGATTCAAAATTGTACGTGTCAATTAAGACGTCAAAGTTTGTTAATGTTGACCATTAAAATCGAACTTGAGAATCTTTCTGAAATGGAGGGAGACCTAGCTTATGATGTTGATACAGTTTGGACAAATGTTGTCTACTTTGGGCAAATGCCCTTTTTGCTAGGTTGATGTCTGAAAAATTATCAAGTAATTTGTGAAATTTTTTGTTCTTTTTAGGTAATTTGTGAGATTTTGTGTGATGGTGAACTCAGAACAGAGGAAAAATATGAAGAAAGTACTCCGTAGTATTTTTTTTTTGTTCAAATACTATCCTTAGCTAGTTAGATGTTCAATGCTAGTGTTTACTGATTTATCAACTTTTTACTAGTATAAAGATTTATTAGTTATCAACATAGATTGAAACAATATATTTGTTGTGGGCAGCAGTCGGTTAACTCGGTTTTAGCCCACCCCATGAACAAAACCAGATTGTTCCACAGACAAACACATACCGGTTTCTGCTCCTATAGTGGAGCAAGTTACCGGTTTGATTTTTGAGTTTTGATGGGCTGATTCAGTTTTTTGTTTTCTGAAATTTGGAATCATCAGCTGAAATATGACCGGATTTGAATGCTTTGATTCAACCATTCATTGAAAAGTTGTGTTCTGTTGTTGTATCTCTGATTTTAAGTTATAGCTTTACTATTGAGCTTGCCTACTTTTGCCTAATTGTTCAAAAAGAGCTTTGTCGATTTAACAGCACTAATGACTAATGAGATATTTGCAAGTTGAATTTCTCAATTAGCTTTCACCTTACTGTGAAACTCTTCACTAGTGATCCTCTGCATCCAGAAAAAGGAATTATTTCTCTTATGGGGTTTGATATGTGTTACATGTGGAGAGTGAAAAAGGGAAAGGAGAAGTGGGTAGGTTATGGCTGGTAGAAGGATGTTCGTTGTCCATTTCCCTATACGTTTGATTTCATGTTGGAAAACCGGTGATTAAGAATGCATGCTCATTTTGTTGGTTTGATAACTCTGTATGTTCATTTTAGAATCTATGATGGTCAATAAGGAATCACATGTAATCTTTATGAAAGTCGCTGGCATTA
The DNA here is from genome assembly GCA_019722365.1 of Lithospermum erythrorhizon. NCBI lineage: Eukaryota > Viridiplantae > Streptophyta > Magnoliopsida > Boraginales > Boraginaceae > Lithospermum > Lithospermum erythrorhizon. The sequence goes on along the minus strand of JADFUC010001332.1, from coordinate 76,004 downwards.
TTCTCAATGATTTGCTGCATTTTGTCAGACTTAGCAAAGAAAGTCCCCTAAAATATATGAAGACATATTAACTTACCATATTCTGTGCATGGAAGCAGGTAGATTCATTCAGCTCGCTTGTCTAGAGGATTAATTGTGCACAGTATTAGTCCGTGAGTTGAAAAGATGGATCCAAGAAGGCATGTGCAACCTCCATATGAAGGGCGAAATGTACAAGCTTCAGCTGTGCAGCGACATGGTCAGTTGTCAGTTGGATATCTCCACTCAAGACATATTCACCCTCCTGAGCTTCTGGAGAACGTACTGGCTCAGCAGGCTAAGGACCTACATGAACTTGCTGGGAAGAATGATTATTTGGCACGAAATAATGAGTATTGTAGGTATGACCTTGGCGCTACTCAGCGAGAAATAAACCAACTCAGTGAACACATGAGGATCAATAAGGAAAAAGATGGTAGGACAATTAAAGATCTGCTGGACAGGATTGCAAAGACGGAAAGCGATATATTTGATGGTGAAAGCATCAAGAAGGAATTGGAAGAATCCCTTATTGAAAAGCAAATGTTGCTTCATGATAGACATGTTCTGACTTCTAAAATACAGCAGGCTTCTCAAGAGTTGGGGAATGCCCAAATCGATCTCAAAAGGCTACCAGAACTGCGTGCTGAACTTGACAGCTTAAGAGAAAAGCTCCAAAGAGAACAGTGAGTTAAGCCAAATGTTTGTGTAATGTGTCCATGTTAACTACATTGTACAGTCCCACTTAATGTGTGGTGAATGTGAAGTCCTGCATATATCTGGAGTAACTTTTTTGCTGTTTGTGAGTATAGGAAGAAATCTCTGGAACAGGGAGATTTAATTATCCAGGAAGTTGCTCACATGAAAATAATGGAGAAGAACCTTGAAGACATGATTAAAGAAATAGAACAGTTACGAGCTGAGCTGTTGAATGCTGTGAGGCTGCCAAATGGTAAGCCATCTAAACCAATGTTTTAATAGTTTATGTTGTCATATTTGCTAATGTTCTCCTAAATTTGATATGATTAACTTCACACTTTCCATGAAGAATTGGTGCAAGAATTTGTTGCTTCTCGACAAGAAATAAAGAAACTCAAAGAACACATAAGGAACATCAGGACAGAAAAAGACAAGGAAATTGCAAATTTGCTAGACAGGATTGGAAAGATGGAATCGGGTATAAATGAAAATGAAAGCATCAGGAGGGAGTTGGAAGAAGCCCACATCGAGGCACAAAACTTGGCGGCTGCCAGAGATGATCTGACTTCTCAAATACACGAGGGTTCCCAAGAGTTGGAGAAGGCTCGTAGTGATATCAAAATGATACCAGAAATGGTTGCTGAACGTGATACCTTAAAAACGAAACACAAAAAGTTATGGTAAGGGAAGCGGAAACCCAATTTTTTTGCTCATACATTCATATTATATACACTCTCACAGTCTCACCTATGGTCCTAATATATTTTATAATGATGGAGAACTGAATTTTCTGTTTGACTAGGGAAAAAGAAGTGAGATGCCATATTAACTAATTATGCCAACATTTTGTTTCTATATTTATTTAATGCCTGAAAGCTTGCTTTTCTGATTAAATATCAAAGTCCTTGATCATTTGGCATTCTTCCTGTGTCTCGTCTGTTAAATGCTTCGTGTCAGCAAGATGGTATCTGATTAATTTTTGTATTTTAACTGTGCTGATTCTCATTTTGCTACAAAACATCTCCTATCATTGATTTTATTTTAACTTACTTACAATGGGATTTACATAAACCAGTCCCAACTGCCCTCAGGCCGTGTGTGATACTTAGTAGGAGGAGGGCCTCAGATGGTTCTATGGGAATAGAATACGAACCCGAATAGACTTGAAGCTGAATGATGATGATCTAGATACAAATTGAAGTTTATAGTAACTAAAAGACACTATAGATGCAAAACATAATATCAGGTAATCGTTTGCTTTGTTCGACGAAGGTGGCACATTGATCTCATCTATAAAATTTAATCCATCATAACAGTTTATCAATTACTCGCGCATAGACGTCATATAATGGCATAATATTTTTAGTTATATTTTCCCTTAATTCACCTCGAAAAATAATATACTATCCAAATAATATTTGAAGACATTCATCTCAACTGCCCTCATCTATGTTAATTTGTAAGTTTGCCCCCACCCCACCTATAACATAACATATCAGGTGGATATTAAGGGCAAAATAGGCAAACCATAATTAAAAAAAGAACACTGTTATGATGAGCAAGAACCTACTCACTCCAATAGCTTTCGTTCAAACTTGAATTCCAAAGCAACCTCTGTATGCAGAACGTGAATAGTAGAGAGGGCAATGAGTAATCAGGTATTTTCCTTTGAAAATTAACTGCTTGTGTTTTATATTAATTTGTGGAAGTTATTATGAGTTGTAAGTTGTTACTCTGAATTAATTCAATTTCTTTGTGCGATTCTTGTGGTTTAATCATTAGTAAACAAGTGGCTTTTGACATGTACCCATATTATTATACATTTAGTGATGTTGGTGTCCATGTTTTGTAGATCGAATTTTATATTTTTTCAACCATGATAATATAAATCAAAATGGCTAGTGACACTATCAACACTTCTTATCTTTTTGTGAGATTGTAGATAGTTGCTTGCACGCTTGATCAATTCGAAATAATCTATTGCATACTATCCGACCTCCCTATGCCACTTGGGTGGGAGGCTCTTAAAAGGCATTGGGGCATGTTGATGTTGATTCATTCTTATAGTGATGTTCATGTGTCTAGAAATCTAACTTTGTTGATGTTTATGTTCCATGCATCAACATGTCTAATCCTTGTCATAAGAGTCTCCCAAATAGCGGGTAGGAGGTCCTATAGAATGCACAATTATACAATGACGAGTCTCTTTCCGAATGAGAGGCGGAACATAACATAATCTTAGGCTGGGACCAAAATGGCAATCTTTATTTTGTGTGGGCCAAATAATATAAAATGTCAAATTTCAATATTAATAAATATAGATTTTTTTAAATTAGGGTGGGCGGTAGCACTGGCAGAATTGAGCCAATAATTGAGAGTAATGATATTATATATACTACATCAAAGAAATGAATAAAATTATAGGTAGTATATTGAATGCATTTTTGGTGATTCCATTATATACAAGCACAATTATATAAACTTTCATATGTTCATTAGAACAAAGGAAATGAGCCCAACTTGATTGGGAACACCAGAAGTTTAGAAGTCCTGGCTCTGCTTATTTGGGTTCATTGATTTACATTTGCATGCAAAACATGAAGTGTCTCTTAAATCATCCTCTATCTTCACTTAGCATAATAACTACTCTCATTTCTTCTCTTGAAGACTATGAAGAGGCTACATAACCTAAAGAGATATGGATTTGATCAGTGCTCTTCCTGACAACATGATAGACACCAGCTTGATTGAGCTCCCATTGGGAGATGCTGCTCGGACATGTATATTGTCAAGGAGATATGGTTGGGTTAAACTATCACACCTTAAACTTAATGCGTTTTGTGCATTAGATTTAACAAATTTGCAATTCTGTTTGAATTCTCTTACTTCATCAAGGACCAATAACTAGTATCAGTCTGCACATTCCTGAGCAGAAGTCCTCAGTTGACATTAATTTGCATAGTTAGAAATGGTGTCCAAAGAGTTATAGGCCGTGACTTTGATATTATAAAATTGCATTCTTCTCTATTTACTTGCCCAACCTTGATTGAATTGTACCTCAGGGATTGTGAGATAAATTCTGTTCCCTCTACTTTTGAAAGATTTAAGCAGGCTTCCTGACATTAAATGATATTCCTCTGAAATTGAACTTTGTGTCTCCAAATAAATGCTCCTAAGCTAGTTTGTTTTTGTATTATTGCTCAAATAGTTCTTAGTTGGCTTGCATTAAGCTATCCGGAGACAACAGGCAATCGTTAAGATTCTTGGTGGATTTCCTGATCTCAAATCTCTATTTTTGGACTCTCATTGTGTAAAGGTAAAGGATTGTTATACTGCATTATAAGGACCATATACATATATAAGTAACTCATTTATTAATATACATATATATATTTGAAGTGATACGTTGTATTAGCAATTGTGTAAAGTCTCTGGCTGCAGGTGATCTCCACACAAGGCTGCCTATTAGTATGCTCCAGTTAATTGATCTATTGGACATTTGTTTGGAAGATGTAGATCAATTTTCATCTGTGTTATGCCTTATCAGAAGCTCTCCTGGCTTGAAAAAATTTAAGGTATCTCAAATCTTTGTTTAGGTACTAACACACCACTCCGACAAATTTATCCATAATAATGATTACATCATGGTTCTCAGGTATTTCATATCAGACGTATCGCGAACAATAATAACAACATAGAGAATCTCCGAGAGGAAGAAGACTACTCCGATGTAACTCTAAATCATCTCGAGGAAGTCGAAATTTTAGGTGTTGTTGGTGGGAGGTTAGAGTTGAAACTTATCAGGATTTTGTTTGCAAAATCTCCTTCGTTAAGGAAGATGAGTATTCGTTTGTCTTCCAATACTTCTTGGAAGCTACAGATTCTGAAGGAAATTGTCATGTTTCGACGTGCTGCGCCAAATGTGGAAGTCCACATTGATGATTGAGATGATTGTTATGCACTTGCTTCAATTTGTATGCATATTAGACATGGTTGCATTTCTTCCTGTATTTGAATTGCTAGCTTTATGCCAATAGTTGATTGAATAGCAGAATCTGATATGGGGTTTGGACCTGCACAATCAAATGTCTTTTGTTCCAAATGATGATGTGCTCATGTAGAATTTACATGTTCCTAAAATGCAGTAGTTTCACCAAATTCAAGTTTTTTTTTTTAGAATGTTGAATGGTGTATGTTGCCATGCCAAATAGACTAATTTTTTTTAGAATAAACTAAAACATATCATTAAACTTTAAACTGTCAATATTTCAAGTATGCTTATTAGTGCAGAGTAGTATCAGTTCTATTTGTAAAGTTTTAATTGTTTGCAAGTTTTTTTGTGTTGTAAAAACAAAATAAAACTCTAATTTTTATTTACTTTCAAGTATTTAGAGGTCACTTATGTATTTGTTATAATAATTGGAATATACCTCGTTAATCTCTTGTAAGCTTTTATTTGATATCTAACATCTATTCCTCAAACCTGCAATTGAGTAATGATGGTAGCATGTAGTGGCAGAACTAAGATTTTTATATAGGGAGCAGTTATTTGATAGCCCATATATAAGATGGAAATATAAAAGTGGGGAGTAAGCAAGCATGAAGTTTTAAAAGAATAATTATAATTTTTGGAAAAATGATTAAGAAAATTAAATTTTTCAAAATATTTCGAATGTATTGGCATGTCTTTTATTATATCTCCGCAATTCACTTTTATTTTATGGTTCTCCTTTTTTACAATTAGATTGTTCTCTTTTCTAATGGTCCGTTTGTTTTGGAGTGAATCTAGGTAAATTGATGATAATCCTTATTTATCTCGTTTGGGGTTTTAAATTATTGTTTTAGCTAGGGAAATGGTTTTACCTAAATTCACTTAGGATATGCTACATTCAACTTTAAATCATTCACCCTCAAAACGAGGGATAATTTATTTATCTGGTCAAGGTTAATATTATACAAACAACAATTTAATACATTCACCTAAATTCACTTTGATTTCCCTTTTCTATGTTAATTTTAAAACATTACCCTCCCCTTGATCCATCTCAAACCAAACGTACCATAAAGAATGATCGCTATTTATTTATTTTTTCTTTGAGTTGCCAAACTATTGAATATTCCAAACTGTTACCCTGATTCATCTAAAAATTTAGTCCAAAAAGTCAAAATATTTATTTTAAATTCTTTCCATTGATATATTTTTTATCAAATATTATATAATACAAACATAAATATTTATAGTCAAAGTTCAACTATTTAAAAGTCAAAAAGTGATAATCTTTTAGGGACGAATGAAATGAAGTATAATTTAACATCTTTACTAATTGACCAATCCTCCGTATTGTTCATGCCATGTCGCTAAGTTGAAACTTAATTGTGTGCATATATTAGAAACCTAATGTGTTGTGAATTTGATTTGGCATTCACGAAAATCATCTGCATCGTTTCTTTACAATTCATATATTTATGTTATTCAATCAACTAATGTTGCCCTTGGCATGGGCATATCAGGGAACGGACTCAAGATTTTAACATGAATATTCATTTCATCATTAAATTAATAAAATTTTATATGCGTATTTATTTTGGAGAAAATAAAAGAAAATAAAAACAAAAACAAAAATGTTTAAAATAAGTTTTGAACTAAAAATATTTTTTAAGTTAGTAAAAGTATTAATCATTTGAGTCATTCTTTTTAATGTATAGGAGTAATATTCATGTGAATATCCTTACTCGCATGTGAGTCCCTCCCTGGCAGACCTATAAAGTGATTGCATAGAATTTTCATTTCTTTAACTCAATAGATAGGCTTCTCATCAGTTATCTTTAAAACATATTTTTCCAAAAAAGTAGTGGGCAGGTATGATTCTATATATAAATATCTCCTCTCAAGATAATGCAGAAAAACTTCATCAATAACTATTTTTTTTTAAAGGAATAACCATCATTTTTTGTAGTTTTTTTTCTCCTTTTAATGTTTTTTTCTATTTTCAATAATTTAAAGTGTTGAATCTTGTTAATTTAACATTTTTTACACAATTTAGTGTAATTTTATTTATTCCTTTTGGATTAATATTTGTTCTTCGATATCTTTCTCAAATGCATGATTACTTTACAGATCCAATTTATTCCTCAGCGTGAATATATACTCCAAGATGAAGATATATATCATCAAGTACATTTGGGGCTTGGAGGCAGGAGTTTTGTATTGCTCAGTAGATATATTTTGTATTTAATTTGTAGTGTAAGTTTTTTGGTAGATATTAGTTATCTTTTGGGGAAGTACTTATGTTCAATTGATGTAAAAGTATCCCCTAATTCAATTATATTTGTAGTAATTCTATAGTTTATGAATGAATATTAATCATCGTTTCGATTAAAAAAAATAGTGGGCCGTGTCATTCTTTATATTGTTTCACTAATATCCGTCAGCCATGTACACACCTAAATGGCCAAACCTATTTCCAAGACACTAGTGTGTGTATGCCTTGGAAATATTTTAAAAAAAAACTAATGTATGATGTGTTGTCTTGGGCTTCACATCAAATGGTTAGAAACAAAGAAATAATAAAAAAACTAAGCAACAATAATAACAGGGCACAAGCGATAAAGAGATATGGACACAAGAATTTAACGTAGTTTCCTAGAATTACATGTAATCTAAGACTGATCACAGAGAAAGAAATATTATGCTGTGGTTGAGGAATTACAATTGAATACACTCCAAGAATAACAGAGTCACTTACACTATAGCAGAAGCTCACACTAACTATTGGTGCAATAGATCCACTAACGCTAAGACTCCCATTTATAGGTCTAAGTATGAGCCTACTCTTCCTAAGTTTTGATCAGCTGGCGTTATTCTAAGAATTTAAGCCAATTTCAGCAAAATCCACACAAGCTGCAACTTTTGGAGACATATTCCCCAACTTCAAGTAGTAATCTAAATGCAAATTTCTCTTCCTCTGCAATATGTGCCCTTAGGCACTTCAAATACGAGAGACGTTGATCAAGCTCAAACAATGATTGAACTTGATCCCTGTAACTATCTTTGTCAACATATCTGCCGGATTGTCTTCAGTACCAACCTTTGTCACATTGATATCCCCTTCTTCAACCCGTTCTCGAACATAATTAAACTTGACCCTAACATGCTTCATGGAATTGTGGTGCACTGGATTCTTGGTTAAACAAATAGCACTCTGACTATCACAAAATATAGTGACTTGCCTCTGAACTATACCAAAATCCCCCACTAGATTTCTAAGCCACACAGCTTCCTTTGCCGCTTCAGTCAACGCCATGTACTCCGCCTCAGTAGACAAAGCAACGTTGATTGTAACGTCGAACGCCAGCTTCGCCTGGTCTCTTGCGAGTGTAAAGATGCTTAACCGAAGTGGTTGCGTCGCTTATCAAATCACCCGGCATAATCAGTGCATCTTGAATAACATGTTGATCCATAGTCTCCATTCTCTCATACTTTTAGCAACATGCGTGTTTCCTCGTAAGTATCTCGACCCACTTTACCGGTTGCCAATGTCACGCTTTTCCGAGACTATGCATATAACGACTCACCAGCATGGCAGATATACGGCTTGCCCAGGCTTTTACCATGTCGCATACATTAATGATTCCACTACATTTGTATACGGAACCTTGGACATTTCTTCAGTGTCTTCTTCGGTTGTAGTAGGTGATGGCCGGAAGCACTACAGCTTCGCTTAATGCGGAGCCAATGGTGTGTTCACCATTTTTGACTTCTCATTTAAGTCAAACATACTAACCAGTTTCTCTAAGTATGGTAAAAATTAGCCATACCACACCTTTAACCAGTCCGCTTTATTTCCATGCCAAAATATTTTTCGATCTTCACCAAGATCTTCGTAATAAAAGTTTACTCCATTAACTTTCATGTTTTGCCCCTCGCTACTAGAGGCAGGCTATTAACATATCATCAACATATAATAGAAGATAAATGTTAATACCTTCATCAACCTTGCGAAAATATACGAAATGATCATATGAACTCCTGTTGAAACCTTGCTCTACCATAAGAGTGATCAGATGCCCATACAAAGGAGCTTCTTCAATTTGCAAATCAATTCTCTTTTCAGCGGTTTTGAACCGCCCCGAGGTTGAGTCATATAGATCTCTTCTTCTAAGTTGCCATGTAAGAGACTGTTTTTTACATGTGAATTATGAGCTAACTCGAGGAGTTCCATTGTGCCACCCAAGGCCAATAAAACATGAATGGTGAGTGTTTACGACATGATAGAAAATTTTGTGCAGGAAGCCTTACCGTATTCATTCGTCTAGTGCAAGTGATCAAACCGATGGCAGTACCACCGGCAGAGGGGTTGACCCGACAACGATTTCACTATTGTTAATATCCCTTGCGGCTCCTGGTTCAATTCCCCGATGTTCTCATTATCATCATAATCATCCATTTGATAGGAATCGATGAAGAATCTTGATAAGGTAAAAACAATTAATTAACAATCACAATAAATATTTCAAAACTGAAAGAATCGGAACAACATAATCAATTAATCATAATTACAAATTCAAAATTGAAGTACTAAAACCCTACTTTAATTAAGTAAAAATCCCTAAATTAATTGCTTTGCATCTGAAAACCCTAATTTAATTCAAGTCAGAAACCCTAACTTAATTGAAGTCAATCCTAATTAGATTTTGTTTTGTTCAAAATCTAAGTTAATTCAAACCCCTAATTTAATTCCAAAACCCTAATTTATAAATCAAATCTGATTTAGTTCAAAACCTAATTTGTAAATCAAAACCCTAATTTAATTCAAAGGCCTAATTTAAATCAAAGCCTTTAATTGAATCCCAATTAAAAAACCTAACTGAAATCTCAAAATCTAAATGAAAACCCTTTATATATTTTGATGTGAAATAAAAATGAAAAAATAAAACATGCAAAAACATATTCTTAAAATTTAAGAGCAATAGGGACGAAATGAAAATTAGACTGGAAAACAAACATAATGTCTAGCTTAATCATAATTAAAAATAGATTTAGATTCAAAATCGAACCTAAATAGATGATTGAGAGACAGAAGAACTGAGAGACGAGAGAGAGAGGGGAGGAGGCGTGAAAATGCGATAGGTTTAGGATTATATGCGCCATGTATGTGTCTTTAAGGTTTTGCCCTGTACCCAAACTCTGAGGATGCGATAGCAGGTTCGCGGTCCGAGTCTGTTAGCGGGCTTAAGCGGTCCCGGGTTTGTTCTGGGGAGTAACGGTCAGATGTACTCAGTTCAGTTTCAATTTTTAATCCGGGGTCTTAATGGGTGGATTAACGGGCCGGGTTAACCGGGCAGCATCCCCGGTCCATGGTCACCCAGTAACAGGCATATTTGCACGAGTGAGGTGAAAGCTTTGAGATAATATTGAGTACGACATAATTACTCATTAAAAAACATAGTATTTAACTTATAAAGTGATTCAACACCTTATAGAATTTGTATAGAATAATCATTTACGGAGTACAATTCACTTTAAACTTTTTTCTCACAATAATATCCAATATCTCAATTTTACATTCATATGAAATAATTTGAACATAATTTTCCAACAGTATACATCAGCGTAATTTGACGTCAAACTTCGTTTCCATTGTCAACATAAACTCGTACGTAAATCCGACTTTTGAACTACTCGTAGCCGCATGTTTCTTCTTATCCTCAATTTGGAAATATCTTTCTAATAATACGTGTACCTTTTTCTACAAGGAAAAGAATATTTACTAACCCAAAATATTTTCTTACTCTTTTAATCAAGGGACGATAGCTACTTCCCCGTAATGAATTGTTTGTTATATTTGTATAATATTTTTCATTATATTTGATTAAGGTCTTGAGGGTATCATTTATTTTTATAAATTAATTTGGGTATCATTTAGTTTTATAATAAATTAATTTTAAAAATACAAAATATATACTAATGCGGAGAGGATTATCTATCTTTTTTAAGTGTCTTCTTCTGTATCTCTCTGTTTTAAAATTTGTAAATCATGCATCGAATAATTACATATACATGAAAAATATGTAGAAGATTATTTCGGACACTTACGATACCGCGTTTGCATATATCTCCAGAGCATGGAAGTGAATTTATAGTTGTCCAACTAAATTGGAATATGTCATCGTCTTAGCCTTCTTCTTACGCGTAATGAACTATGGGAAATTGTGTTTTACCCCCTCAAGAATCACAAATCTAAAACTCACCTAAATTAAACATGATTATCATTCGTTTGAGAGTTTCATTTAGGAGCTTATAGAGAATTTGTAACCAAGAAACTTATAAAGGGTAAAATTATAATTTTGAATAAAATTGATTCATAACATATGATAAATTGTTTGCAATACGTTAGATGTTAATATGTGGAATTTAAATTTATGTTTAAAATACATACGTAAATCTGAAAAGATTGAAATACTCCTATTTTATTAGAAATTTAGATAATAATTTTCACTTAAATGATCAATCCAACTATGTAAATTAGTGTAAGTTTCTTGTTTACTTAAATTATGTAAGCTCCTATCTTGAGGCTCAAAATACATATTTATGTTAAAATTTAAAATCATACATGTGTTGAGGTGTTTATTGTATTGACAAACTTTATATCCTTCTGTTTCTATGTCTTCTAACAAAACAACAGACTCATTAACTTAGTTATATCAATTTCATGACGTTTATAAAATTATTTATTTCACAATTTGAAACAAATAATGAAAACTTATGTTAACTAAGGAAAGTGTTGTTACATATTCGGTAATGAAATTTTAATTCCTTAAAAAAATGAAATTATACTTTACAAAAATATTGGAGTAAAATATGAAAAGATATAATAATCAGTAAAATGTTTAATTTTATATTTATTTGACCTAAATAAATGTGTAGAAGATAGGTCGAAGACGAGTTGGACATATCACATCAAAGTATTGTAGTACAGTTTGTAGACTTAACATAAAAACATGACCCATATCAAAGTATTGTACTGCAATCCTATTTAGTGGAATAAGATTTTGTTGAATTTATATTTATAGATATAAAATAATACTTTACTCCCTAATATACAATTATAATTTGAGATAAATTTGGGATCTAAATATGAATCACCAAAAACTGATACTTGTGCATCTATTCTAATCTCACCTGCAAAGAAATTTCTTGAGCTCACACCAACCGACCCCTCTCACCCTATATAATAAATCCCATATTGCCCCTAAACCAAAATATCATATCCCAAATTATTTGTCCACGAAACCCCTCTAAAAAGCCTAAAAACCACTACAAACACGACAACATTTTGAAACAGCAACATGGGTCGTTGCAGCAACAACTTAGTCACAATCCTCAACATCATCACCCTCCTTCTCTCCATCCCCATCATTGCAGGTCAGTTGAGGAACTAGGGTAGTCGTCTCTTCTATTTTTATGAAAAATATAATCCCCTTAAGCATTTTTTTAAAAACTATAGTTATTTTTTTAAAATTATGTTGTTCGTGCCCCGTGGAGTTTTTATATTTTTTCTCATCTCTCCTTACACTGATATTAGCTATCGAGTTACTAGGCCCTTATACAAAAATAACATTATTACAAAAATAATAATTCTTTGTTCGTCCAGCTAAATTTTTATATTTTTTATTATTTGTATGTATGGTATCAAGTTATTCGTTCTCTTATACAAAAATGATGATTCCGTTGCAGGTGGAGTTTGGCTCTCGAGGCAAGCAAACACAGAGTGTGAACGTTTTCTTGATAAGCCAGTCATAGCATTAGGAGTGTTCATATTAGTAGTTTCTTTAGCTGGGATCATTGGTTCTTGTTTTAGAGTAACATGGCTTTTATGGGTTTATCTCTTTGTGATGTTTGTGTTGATATTATTATTAACTGCTTTCACAATATTTGCATTTGTTGTAACAAATAAGGGGGCTGGTGAGAGTGTTTCTGGAAGAGGGTATAAAGAATATAGGCTTGGGGATTATTCAAATTGGTTGCAAAAGAGAGTTGAGAGTACTAAGAATTGGAATAAGATTAGGAGTTGTTTGCAAGATAGTAAGATTTGTCAGAAGCTTATTGATGATGGGTCTAATACTAAAGTTGAAGACTTTTATCAGAAGCACCTATCTTCTCTTGAGGTAATTTTTGTTAATTTTGATTTTTTGTTGACTTTGTAATATGTGAATTGCATTAAAGTTTGGATCTTGTGTTAGATCTGGGTATATGGTTGTTGTTGAAAATTGTTACTACTTCCGGTTCAAATTAATTGACGATTTTGTTTTTTCCGACCATCAATTGCTTTGCTTTTTTAGAAATTGGAGTTATGTTGTGAAAAATTGTAGAAAAAATAATTTTATGATAATTTTTTATGAGAAGTTCATGATATCAAATCAATATTAAAATAATAAATAAAAAGTAATTGGTGGTAAACGAAAATGTCAATTAAAGTGAATTAGTTGCTTTTAGTTTTTTGGTAGATGATGAAATCTTTTCAATAATGAAAAAGTTGAGACTTTTGTGGTAGTTTCTTAATTGTTGATGGTTGAGATTTTGAAGAAAAGTGGTCTTGCTTTTTGGTATTTTTCACTTGAGCAATTAGTTGACCTTTTTGGTTGTTCTCTTTTGATGATAAAAAGGTAACTTTGAATTTTTATGGACAAGCTCTATGTTATGGCTGAATAAAGATCTCAGCTTTTTGGCTTACCTTTTCTTCCATTTATGTATATTGTTTCATATAGTTACCATGATCTGACTTCAATTGAGTTGAGCTGCTTTTATCAGCATATCTTGTTCTTGATTAGACTTTTTCATTATTGTTGCCTATGGGTTCTGAAATGTTGTGTGATTATGTCTTGACAGTCTGGTTGCTGCAAGCCGTCGGATGTTTGTAACTTCCAGTATGTCAGCCCGACTAACTGGACACCCAACACAACCTCGAATGCAACTAATCCAGATTGCGCTGCCTGGAGCAACGATCAGAACGTGCTGTGCTACAACTGCCAATCGTGCAAAGCTGGGCTGCTAGATAACATCAAGGATCAATGGAGGAAGGTTGCTATCCTCAACGTCATCTTTCTCGTCTTCCTGATCATTGTCTATTCCGTTGGGTGCTGTGCATTCAGGAACAACAGGAATGACAGTTCATATAAGCGATACCCTTGAGCGACTTTCATTCTGAGCTCGGCTGGTATATATGTCGTTGTTCGTGGATAAAGAGGCTCAATTGGGGGTTCCTTTTGTTCTATATTGATTGCCTTGGTACTTAGTTTTATGGTTTTCTTCTGTACAGCACAATGGTTTCATTTGTTCATGATTCTGGATTTATTCCACTTTTGTTAGACATTATGAGCTTGAGGACTTTTTTGTATTCTATATTTCTATATAGTTGGTATTAGAAGTACAACAGTTATTTTTTCTTATCATGCTCTGATATATTTGCTACATAAGTGTGTTGCATTTTATAGGATTGATTTATTTCTATATAGTTGGTATCCTCACCTTTTTTTATCTACCAATCCTTGCCCAATCATAAACTAATTTTTTTTATTCATGAATGATTTTTTCTTTTTAATGATCAAAATTGGTCAGTAAATCTACTGATGCCCATAATTTTGCTCAAAATTATTATTCTTCTTCTTAAAGACATACATTTCGGATTTTTTATTTTTTCAGAAGGAACTTTGATCCGTAGATATTTTTTGTATGCGTTATAATATTTGGATTTAAAAATATATCACTGAAAAGTTAATTTATTTTTTTTTTATTTTTATAAAATATCATAAAACACAAATAAAAATATATACAAATAAGTCAGCCATGAAAGCGAAAGAATAAATGATAATCTTTTAACGAATAAGATGTGATTTGTAAAAGATACTGAAAATATTATATTTTTGATTTTTGTTCATATATCTAAAGTACTTAATTTGAGATTTAAAAAATTAATTTCATTAAAAATTAAAATGTATCATTTTTGTGACGGAAAGAATAGTAACTTTTGTCTAATAATGAGTAGGTCACAACTCACGACTCCTACAAACAAGTCGTCAACTATTGAAAGAATTCATGTCTACCATGTGGGTAAAGATCATTAAAATACAGCTTGTTGTCAATCTCACAGTGAGTAAGTAGTAGTTCCAACTATTTCTAAGCCGTGTTTCTATTAAATAAAATTGGGAACCTAATCTATTTCATCGGTTCTTCAAAGGTCTAATCTAAATCGGCTTGGTTTTGAGCCAAAATTAGAACCGAACCTATTTCATCGGTTCTCTCAAAGGTCGAACCTAAATCGGTTCGGTTCGACGTGGCTCCAATCCCATCGGCTCCCACGGTTCGGTTTCGGCAATTTCGACATTTTGAGACATTTTTGAGCATATCGCTCGAACTTGTACCAAGTCATTAAACTAGATTTCTAACCTTGTACTTCAATGAACTTTTAAGACACTATACACCTACATACAATATTCAATACACAATATCACTATTTTTACATATCTTTTGGTATTTCTATATTATTAGTTTAGAAAGATTTATATATATTTTATTTCATTATACCACGAACAAAGCAAATATACCTCCTTCTTAAAATGTACACAAATACCAAGATTTTCGAAGCGATAACAAATGTACTGAAAAATCTACACAAAATTTAAATCTGTCAGATTCTAAGAGTTTCAAAGGCCTAACTCAAATAGTTCAATTTCCATCAACCCAACGTTCGAAACACGATTCCAAAAATTGCTATTTTGGTTCGTTCTCTATCGTTTTGTATTTGTCATATTCCAGAGTAAGAATGTATTGATCTTCCTCTCTTGAAACTAAATGGTAACAGTCTAACAGATAGAGTATACCGATTCTATTCGAAAAGTTCGGTTGTAATAGTAAATTCGATTCGAGGTGAGTTCTATGTAGTTCGAGTCAAGTTAGAACCTTATGTGTAGATTCGTTGCTGCTCGAAATATATACATTTATAAAAAAAAAAATCTTATTTTATTGTGAAAATTTGAATACTTCGCTCTGATTTCGAATCGCATTTCAAGCCTTTGAATTTTTAGAACCGAATCGAACTTCAACTATATTGATTCTTTTAGACCTCGGGTTGACTGAACTTCGAATGGTTTTGATCGAATCGAACCAAAGAAAGATAAAAATTGGTACCGCCGTTTAACGCCCTGTGAAGACATTTACATCGATAATGCAAAGCTCTCGGCCCACTGAGTATGAGGTGGGGGTCAGCTGGACATGCGAATAATATCTACCATACATGTGGATTCCAACAAGAGCGAAATCGCAATTCTTTTTATATGTGCTAAGGCCGAATTATTTAATATCATACTTATAAAGTTAAAAATATAAAAAATTTAAGGAAAACGAACAACATAATTTTTAAAAGAATACCTATTATTTATTATAAAATAATTAATAAAATTAGTTTTTTTTAAATTAATGCACTCCCCTAATTCTTCCAGTGGATTCCAATTAGCTTTCCACTAGTCAACATTAACAATTTATTGTTCCATAATACTACTTCATCTCAATTTAATTGAGAATTTTTAACTATTGTTTTGAAATCAATTTTGAATGTAAAGTAACCTTGTTTAAATGTTCAAATTTTGACATATAAAATCCTAGTTTTAGTTAATTATGGTTGTTTTTTTATATTGAAGTTTGATTCCAAAGTAATCTCATTATGGCAGTTTGTATAATATAGACAATGAAATTTTGTCAACTGGTAAGAATATGAGAGCAAAATTTTGTAATTTTTCAACTCTTTGACTCGAACGTTTAGCCTCGACGATATACTTTAAATTAAACTATCACTACAGTAATCAGCAGGTCAAAATTTATGCTTCAACAGCAACACTAGCATCTTCCAAGTCATCTGCTTCATCTACAACCATCTCGTCTTTAAACAGGAGTTTTACGTACGGAAGAATTCTTGGCAATACAGGTAGATCCGCCATGTTTATGCTCATCAGATCGAAGGCAATGCATGTTTTATGCATGTGAGTTTCGTCAAAAACTGGAATCTTGGGGTATCGTTGGCTGAAGTGTGTAAGGATTACACGGTATACTCCAGCCGAGTCTCCTATGTCAATAGCTTCTTGGGTGGTGCTGTGGTTTCTTGCTATAGCCTCCTCCACCATTCCATCCTCAAATGTAGCCTGCATCATTGATCAAGAATATAATAAATACCTCTCTCTTTTGTGAAAGAGGTCCAACCACCTTGAACAAAATAACTAATGAAACTCATAGTAGGCATAGATTCAACTATTCAAGTTACTAATTTGAGCAACTAAATTGAGGTGGTTTACGATGGAAAAAGATTGTCCATGCTAAGGGATGCAAGTGCAATGCAACTAGCTGAAAAGTTGAGAAGTCAACTTACAGAGACATCATGCATATGCACCACGTCTTACTGATAACTAGGGCAAAATGTATTAGCACATACTAGAACCGAACAGACTATCTCACGTGCACGAGTATATTGAACTTGATATGCATGCTAGTGATGGTAAAGAGAAGGGAAAGCTCAAGTTATAACAATTGACGGAGATAACTTGCCTCATGTATGAGAACTGTTGCCCCTTGAGATGCCTTCACTAGTTCAGGACATGGTCTAGTGTCTCCAGAGTAGACAATCTTCCACCCTGGTATTGTTTTCCCAACACTGTTGATTCTATCTGCAGCCTTCAATGCCACACCATATGCCTCTGGGCAATGAATGACGGGAAAACTTGTCATTGATTCCAACCCTGCTTCTTTGAGCATCTTTTTTAAATTCTTTAAGATACGATAAACCGCACGAGTGTCTACTGGACTGCTTGGCTTCTTCCAGAAGTTTTCCATACGGGATCCTTTAGCAAACAGCGTAGAATCGATACTTTCTACTTTTGAATTTTCAGAAGAAACAGAATTTTCATTTACCTCAAAAGTCTCTAATGAAGCTTTAGTGGTATGCCTGCAATCAAGGAACTGCATATCTAAATCCTCCAGTTTCTGGTATTCATCTAAGAATGTCTTGAGCTGCCTAGGGCCAACAACAATCACGGGCTCATGAGGCACCCTCTTCAGCAAATTGCGTCTAAGAGCAAGTATTCTAGCAAGACCCGTATGGTGGTCAGCATGAATATGTGAAATCCATATACATCTCAAATTTTTCACTGCTTCGTCCGCACCATCAACACCGAATCTAAAACAGACATGACGAAAAGATAAGCAAAGAGAGTACAAATGACAAATGAACAACAGCATATGAACAATATGAAAGATGAATTACCTTCTTTTAAGTTGGCCAAGGCTACCTTCCCCACAGTCAAAAAGTACGGTACCTTTTGAAAAAAGGTTGATGAAGATAGAACTGACGTTTCGATATTTTGAAGGCTGGGAAGAGCCAGTCCCAAGAAGAACAATCTCCATATCTTCCCTGCTTATATCTTCCAAACAATTAGGAAGATAGCTTTCGGGTAACCATGGTTCTTCAATCATACCTTGGTTACCTTGTCCAGGAATATCCAAACCACTTGCTTCTTTGGATGCTCTACAAAGTTGGGCAACTTTTTGTGAAGCATCTGTAATTTCTGGTATTTCTGCTCGTAAATCATCAATAGTTTCCAAGGCGGACTTCTTGGTTGGAATTGAAGATTTGTCTAGTCCAAGAAGTGAAAGAGGTCGCAAATGGAACTGAAACAAGCACGGACTAATTATCATGGCGGGCTTAGAAAAATGTCTAAATATTTTAATTTTTCAATTTACAAGTGGAATACACCATAACCAGAACTTGAAAACTATAAAAACACAGGATGAAATCATTAAGCAACAGTTTTGACATTGGGTTCCAAAGTTGTTATACCTTAAGGAGATTTTCAGCAGATAACATATTTGAAGACGTTGACAAAGAATCCTGAGAACAAAACAAGGAAAGCAGCTCAATTGCTCGTAATTTACCAGTGTTCTCTTAAACGCTTAGGTGACTAAACAGACCTGATCCAGTTAATCAACAACATACCACATCTGTTGTTTTTGTGTCTAACAGGTTTTTTCTGTCCGGCAAAGACCAAAAACCAGGAGCTGGGAAGAACTGAGGGCACAGGTGATTAAGTCTTGCAGCAATTCGTGCACTTGCTTTTAGAATTGGAACCTCGATATTCTTCCTGGAACATCAGAAAGCAGAACAATGTATATATACAACCACAAGTTCCAAAATGAACAAATAAATAAAATCAGAAATGGTATTTCAACTAACATTTCATGTCCTGCCATCACATGCTGTGCCTCCTTAAATTTTGACATAAACTTTTGGTACTCAGCCTGGTTTGTGACAGATGCTGGTCCTAAGTGAACAACACAATTTACAGTTTTAAGGCTTCTCTCGTGGTTTGAAGATGGATCTCCGTAGAAATCCGAAAGGGTATCTGTAGACAACAGCTCTCGCAAATGGTGTAATGTTGGGCAATCCACAAGAATTACGATGGGTCCAGGGATCGAAGGCCCCATAACATCACTTGGGTGAACCTGAACAATATCAGTTAACCGAATAATTATGAGGATCATGAGAAGCATAATATAGAAAGATCTTAGCCATTTGTAACTCTATACCATTCTATCTTGACGGTCTGATTTCACTGAATTCCCTAGTTGTAACTCGCGATACTTTGGTCCAGGCCTCAATCCAAGAGAAGAAGCCTTTTTAGGATCAAATTTCCCCTTAATTTCAGGGAGTTCACAAATATAAACAACAGATAGATCACCAGGCTTTGAAGTTGCTGCACCAGATCTTTTCGGTGAAGTCCTTCCTGTCACACTATCATTCGCGTCTTCTTCCATCCGCTCGGTATCGCCTAAAACATCCGGTTGGACAATAATGGCCAATATCTTGACAACTTCATCATCAATAAGTTTCTCTCGCCGTGGGCCGGAAAGACCATTAGGATTAGGTGCAGTACCAAAGCTATGGGTATGGACCACTGCAGCATTTGGTATGAATGATTTAATTGCAACAACCAAATGCTTCAGATCTGAAGGACCCCACAAATTAACCTGCAAATTTATCAAGTGTTAATACTAATGTTCAAACTTCCAACTAATTTTATTATCATTCCCTAAGATTTCGTTAGGATCAATCAGACGGGTAAGCAAAACAACATATATTTTTGGAAATATTTATTTCTTTCCTTTATTTCTTTTATTCTCTCTAAGAAGTCACAAATACGTAAGACACTTACAGACATTCCTTCATCACCCATACCCGCCAAAGTTAATAATAGACCTGCAAGTAACATGATGTTATCTTGAGAGAAGTTAAATAGACATAATCATCATTATACATGTTCATGTTATAGTTCAGAACAAGCCTGGAAGCCCTCCAGCAGTTTCTGAGCAAACTCGAGAGAGAAATATATGATCAATCTGAAGGCAAAGAATTACCAATTAGCTTTGAAGCCGTAGGAACTATTTTAGATTAACAGAAGGATATCTTAAGTTTTGAAGATGAGCCATCTATTTATACCTTCGACAACTTAATTCTATGTTCCGTGCAGAACCGCTGCAATCCCTGGAGAAAACCACAGACTATGAGATAGTTTAAATAACTTAGTAAAATTATGGCATTAATGAAAATAAGATCCTGTTTGAGATTTAATAGATTCCAACGGTTACTTTACAAGTTTACAGGATAAATGAAAAGATAATTCCTCCACAAGGGCTTCCTTATGTTGTTATTCCAAATATAATTCTTAGGTAGTTAGCTCTATAACAAAATACAATTTAGGACCATTCCAAAAATATAACTGTTTTCACTCGCTCAACATGCAAAAGTAAATTTTAGTTTTGCTAAAAGGCCATGGAACACATACTATCAAGAGATTCAGGTTTCCATTAATTACATGAGATCTAATATAGTAGGTATCTTGAACGTGGCATCACATTGCTCATTAAGAGCCCAAAAAAAGACTTTGAAGAAGGAATCCATTTGAAATCATCACATAGATTGAAACACATGGGATTAAAATAAGAGTCATGTTGAATGGATGCTAGCTGAAATTTGATTACGCAAGAGATCAACCCAAGCAAAATGCAACAACAGATACTGGAATGAAAATAATTTCCAACACAATTATTCCAAGAAAAAAGGTGATAAAGAACATCAGGTAACACCATTTAACTTCATCTACGTTAAACGACTCCCATTGTGTTCTTACTTCTCCAGCATTGAATATAAATCTCTGCTTGTCAAAAAATAGCAGAACAGATGGTGACGTGTCTTGCGTGTCCATTCCAGTACCTAAAATCTGCAAAATCACAGGACCGATTCATTAAAACCTATTACAAAGTAACTTCAGCACTCGATTTCCACGGCGACATAATCATTATAAAGCATTCCATACAACATCCCAATTGAGGGAAAAAATAGAATAATGCATTTGAATTTAAATTCTGGCCATCCTGCATTTCAAAATCTTAAACATCTAATAATTCTACTAAAGAAACATAATTGAAACTTAAATTTCTCAAATAAGCTATAACATGTAAAGATATCCCAAAATGACTAAGCATTTTGCAACCCGCTTAGGCAGGACCGTCTTCAAAGGCATTGTGGCATGTTGATGTGTTTACACTTGCAATTAAAATGCAGCACAAATTACATTCAAAAACAGAAATCACAATCATCATTTTACCAATTACACTCCTTAATAACCACATTTAAAAAAATAAACAAACAGTAAACACATCAAAATTCCACACTTCATTGGGAAACCGTGGGTATATTGCATTTGAAAATGTTTCCACAACCATCATTTACCAAGCAATCTACCTAATAACCACACTTAAGTAAACAAACAAACACTAAACACATAAATATCAAAACTTTTTATCACTTAAATCTTTATAACAAACAAACAACTCTAAACACATAAACATCAAATATTTTTATTAGGGAAATTTCTACAACAAACAAACAACTCCAAACACATAAAAATGAAATCTTTTGATGTGGGCAATAATTATTTTTACCTGAATATAAGCACAAGTATTGACAGGGTTCAATTTTCTAACTTTAAGCTGAAGATTCTTGGGCCTATCATTTTTATCCCTCCCTTCAGCTCTCCGTTTATTAAACCCAAAATCACCCTTTTTAGCTTCCTCCATTTCAACTACACTACTTTTGTTCCTCCTCAAATAATCACTATGGTCCTTGATATTTTTGCTATGGTTTTTGAGATTATTATTATTATGGTTTTTGAGATTATTGTTGTTTTGGGGTCTTCTTGAGTAACAAGATAAGGAAAAAGAGTGGTATGAAGTTCTGAGGAGGAGGGGGAAGAGAGGGGTGTAGGGGTAGGGGTGGGTGGTGGAGGTCAAGAGGAGACGAAGGTTTGTGACTTGTGGAGGCATAGTGTACTTGTTTTAGGGGGGAGGAACAAAGCCTGTCCAAATATAATTTATTTTGGGCCAAATATTATGCAACTTTTTGTATTTTTCTCGAGAAGAGTTGTAATCAAGCCGAGTCCAAGATTATCGACTCGGTTTTGTCACTAAAGAGTTGAGTAGAACTGTTATCAAGCAGAGTTGATCCGAGTTCTAGTCGAGAGCCTTCAAGCCCGCCGATCAACAAACAAGCCTAAGGCTCGCATCGTTGCTGACGCACACCGACCGAAAGCACCAACTACCACTTGGCTTAAATTTCAAATTTAAGGATATAAATAGAAAAAAATAAAAAGAGATGAATATTAATTAATAGATAAATTGTACATTGACATTAACTAGATTATAACAAAAAAAGTCATCATAACAAGTTAACAACCTCTTAATACTTGACAATAAATTCTAATCATCACAATAACAAAAATTAATTGAATATATAATAATAATCATATAACCGAACTATTGAGCTAGCTTCCCGAACCAATTTTGAAGCTCGACTCAATATAAACCAAATCGAGCTTCGACATTGGCAACATTAATATATGTGGTGGTAACAGTTTTTGAGACCTTGAAAAATGTGAAGTACCCCATTTTAATCCTACACCTTTAAGATCATGTTCTCATTCATCCGCCTCACTAAATCATCTCTTCCGGTACAATATTCTTCATATGTCCCAAAAATATTGTCCACTTTTCAATTTTAAAATTATCGACTCTAGCTTTTGGACTCCAGTATTTTTATATATGTTGCGTACTATTTTTAAATAAATTACTATTAACATGCTAATTTTGATCTTTATTGAAGTATTTTTTATATGCTAGTACTTTAGTGAAATTATTATCAAACATGTTAATTTTGATTGGTATCGAAGTTATTTGTGTCAATTAAGACTTTCCAATTTTATTAATTTTGATCATTGGAAAATATTTTTGGGGTGTAAGGATATTTGCATTACTGATTGATTGTTGATTTTAGCTTTTGGACTCGAGTATTTATATATATATGTTGTACGTAGTATAATATTTGCTATATAAAATGCTAGTATTTTTAATAAAACTACTACTAACATGATAAGTTCGATCCATATCGAAGTTATTTGTGTCAATTAAGACTATACAATTTTATTAATTTTGATAATGGGGAATCAAATTGGATAATATTTTTCGGGTGTTGGGATTTTTACTGATTGATCGTTGATATTAGCTTTTCGGCTCGAGTATTTTTATGTGTGTATTATAATATTTGGTATATTACATGCTAGTGTTTGAAATGTACTATACTATGATTTTTACAATTTTGATTCGAATGAAAGTTATGTGTTTGGGATAATTGAAGTTGGTTAATTTTGATAAATTAAAATCAAATAGGACAATATTTTTGGGATGGACTATGGAGAGAGTATTTTTTTCTTTACTGATTGGTTCTTGATGTTTCATTCATTGCAGTTCAACAATTTATCATTTTCTGAGCTACGTGCAGGTTCTTCGTTTATTATATCGTGTTTGGATGATCAATGAGCTTGTTTGAGTGTGTTGTTTGAGCTCAATGCTGAATTATGGGATTGTTTTTGTGTATATAGGACTCGTAGGAAGGCTATTAAGGGGGTACAATACGATTAAGCCACCAGATGAAAATATATTGGAGTTTCAGAATAAATTTGAGGAAGCCTTAAAGACAAATGATCCTCTGCTATTTGAGGATATTAGGCGTGAATATGATGCGGCAAAACAGAGGTTCCTCAGCATCCCTGATGCATTGAAAGACATGCCTAAAATGAATCCGCAAGGTGATATGAATCATTGGTAATAATAAATACTTCATTGTAAGTAATTGTTTTGGTGCGTTTGGGATAGAGGTTTGTTAATAATTAAATTGATCGAATAAAGGGAAAATAGTATGTACATTGAAAAGGAAATTAGTTCATTTATTGTTAAGGGTATAGTAGCTTGTTATTCAACAGAATGATATTGTCACAAGTTACTCACATGTTGTAGATAGGCTTATGGAAGATTGATTTCTTTTTGTGGTTTCAATTTTTAGGTATTTATGTAAATCAGAATGTGAGATTGGATCATATAGAAGTGTATGGGTTTGATTACGATTATACTTTGGCGCATTACTCTGATAATCTACAATGTATGATATATGATCTTGCAAAAGAGCATTTAGTTCATGAGGTGTGTTTTCAAAACTTTCCAGCTGCGTCCATTGGTGTTACTTCTTTTTTTAGCTAGTATGCTTTCTAAAAGATCTGAATTTGATACTTTTTGCAGTTTAAATATCCAGATAGTTGCTTGGAATTCAGATATGATTCTGCATTTCCGATCAGAGGGTTATATTATGATAAGTTGAAAGGCCATTTAATGAAATTGGACTTCTTTGGATCAATTGAGCCCGATGGGTGCTATTTTGGACGTAGGAAGGTACTTTCAACTAATCTAGATTATCGTGTTTTAAATATGCCTTTGTATCTGATTGTGCTATAGAAAGGCATAAGCAGTTGAATCAAAACACTTGTGTCGTTCCTGCTATCATCAAGATGCTCTTGCGAAACAAGATAAGTGTATGAAATACGTAATGAATCATGTCACAAAAAGAAAGACAAAAATGTATTGCTTATACTGGTATGCATTGCTAATTCAGGATAGTCATATGCCAAGTAATGCTCAAGTTCAAATGAGGAGATAATTTTATGTAACAAAGAGATAAACTTATATGTTGTTGGTGTAGTACAAGTATCATGGGAAGTAATACTCACTACATTCCCTTTAGACTTTAAACACTTATTGCAATGGATTTTTTGTGGCTAATGTTACTTCTTTATTCTTGCATATATAATAGTTCAGATTTGTGATGATGTTTGCTTTGGAATTTAAAACATATGAGAAGGACTCAAATTATATTTACTGTGGGAAACATAAGGGCTCAAAATATATCAAGTCGTGAGAGAATGAAGGGTCAAGTGGGAAGAATATATAAGTAAACAAAGAGAGGGTTCATCATTTACGCACGAACATATAAATCAAAGGGATCATTTAAAAACAGCTCATATTTTTTTCCTTTTCACCATGTGTATTACTGTTGTCATCATTAATTATTATGCAGAGTATATCCCTATTGTTTACTAATTCATGTGTATGTTGCAGCTTAATCAAAAGGAAATTGAAGATATATATGGGACACGGCATATTGGCCGTGATCAAGCTCGTGGTCTTGTGGGTTTGATGGATTTCTTCTGCTTCAGTGAGGTTTCTCCTTTTCCTGTACCCTAGAACTTAAGAAGTTTGTTTCATCTTTGGTCTTCATGTTCCTTATATGCATAAAGTTTGTTATATTGCTTGATTTTGCTCAAATTGTTTCTTGCCTTCTTTAGTTGTCAAAGAAATATGATACGGAGTAGATAGCATGTAGGAAAATGTATCTCTAATCATAGTAGTTAGGAAAATATAACTCTAATCATA
Source organism: Lithospermum erythrorhizon (assembly GCA_019722365.1). Taxonomy (NCBI): domain Eukaryota; kingdom Viridiplantae; phylum Streptophyta; class Magnoliopsida; order Boraginales; family Boraginaceae; genus Lithospermum; species Lithospermum erythrorhizon. Next base: position 50,371 of record JADFUC010001332.1, on the reverse strand, counting down.
GTAGTCAGGAAAATATAACTCTAATCATAGTAGTCTGGAAAATGTAACTCTAATCATAGTAGTTGGCAATGTATCCGTACCTTTTTGTTTTAATTTGATAGAAAATGCTAGTTCATGTTTTCTTGTTTGATAAATGTCCTCATATGTTTCTAATTTATCATCTTGTTTTCTGTAGATTTTGCATCATTATTAATTATTTAATGAATCATCGGATACAAAATTGAATCTTCTTTCCCTGCTTCAGTTATATTTTCTGTTTTAATAGATCAATTATATGATTTAATTATTACTCCCTCCATCAGTAAAAGATCACCATTTTTAGATTTTGATGAGTTTGACTTTTATAAAATTTGAACTTGAATACTTTTGAATATGTTGTATAGCTTTTTGTGAAACATATATCCAAATGTAGTATTTTCAACCTAATTTACTACTAACATGGCGATTTTAATTCAAATCAAACTTTGTTATGTGTCAATTAAGACAACAAAGTTTGTAAATTTTGACAATTGAAAAAACATACTGCACTAGTTTTTAGAGACGGATGTAGTGCATAATAGGTGGTCAGGAGGGTATTGCGCTAGACACTTCCTTATAATGGTAGAGGTAGATTGTTTAAATGTCACCACTAGTTTAAAAAATACTACATGCATCCCTAATTGTTTGTGACTTTTTTTCAAAAATAAAAATCACAAATTAAGTTCTTGTTTTGACCATTTATGAGTGAGTGAAATGGAGAAAAAATAAAGTATGAGAAATTAATTTGAAATTGCATTAAAATTGATGCAAAAGTAAATGTACCAAACATTTAAGGGATGAAGTGAGTAATTGTTACATAGTAGACACTTGTAAGGGTCGAGGATTCAAACATCACTGCGAGGTTTAAAAAATTATTTCATAATACTAATTGATAGAATAATATGGAAATCAATTGACAAACATTGTAGAGTTTTCAACTTTCTGTGTATATTCCATTCTCCTCGTTAATAACTACTCCCTCCAATTCATTTATTGCTCATCTCGTGTCACACGCCATTCATCAATTACTTTTTAGTGATACTATGAGAAATTGCAAGAAAACAAAACTATGAAAATATTTTAAGCACAAATTTAATGATATCAAACTTGATACGGAAAAACAAAAAGGTCAACTAAAAAATTAATCGGGAGTTAGTATTTCTTGTATTCTTGGAAATATCACCTCTTGTGTGCATCAAAACAACATTGATCTCGGAGGTCTTCACTCCTCCCAATCAGGTCAAATGTATAATTTCTTATGAAAATACTTAATTTCTGCAAGAATGTTTGATCTATTTGCAAAAGGCCTCATTGCTGATGTCGTTCAGCACTTTGTTGATGCTAAACTGGATTTTGATCCTTGCTATATCTATGAAGATGTGCATCATGCAATTCAGCATGTTCACCGGAGTGGCTTGATGCATAAAGGAATTATTTCTGATCCCCAAAAATATCTTGTGAAAAATGTAAGCCCTCCCCTCCACTTGGGAAACAGTTGGCCAAATTTTTGTAACTTCTTCAGAAAGTTCTTTATTAGGATGCTCATGAAATTTCTTTTCCTTTCCATGGTATTGCAACTGCAAACTATTAAATAGCCAAGTACTGCGCTTTCTGAGGATGCTAAAGGATAAAGGCAAAAAACTATTTTTGATGACCAACTCTCCTTATTACTTTGTGGATGGAGGGATGCGCTATGTGTTAGAGGTATTGCAATTATGTGAAACCATGTTTGAGTCCATTCAAGTCTTGTTCTTCCACAAGTTTTAAACAACACATGATATATACGATACTAGAATCTCATATAAATTTTATATATAGTTTTCCATGATTACTGTAATTTATTGTATGGATTCCATAATATCTGTGGTTATGTGAATACTTATTTATTACTTGATTAACTCAAATAATTGCCTTCTCGAGAACTGCATATTGATGATTGTTCAGGTTTTCTCCATTTGCCACAACTTCATTTTAACTACTACTATTTGTCTAGAAGACTATGAAGCAAGTTTTTTACAACGATATAGTTAAACTTCCAAAGATGTAGTGGGGAAGCCAAATAGTGTTATATGAATATCTGTCTGGTCTGGTTTCTTTTTCTAACTACTGCATGTATATTTCTGTTGAGTGTGTTGGGTTACTTGTTATGTCGCCACTTTTCTTTGAGATATCACCACTGTATTAGCTATTATGTTGTTCTCATCTAATACTCTTCATGGGTATACTGAAATCCGTTGATAATGTTACTCCAATCAAGAGGTTATTTTGCTAGCTTGGATACTTCATCAGACAACAATATGATTAGGATAAGTGGATTCGTGTTTCTTTTCCAAAGTAGCTAATGAGCGATGCTTCCATCTTATAAACTATTCAAACAACTTTCATAGAACTATGAAAGAGTCAGTAAGTGTTTTAGATGTGTTCATATAATCTTTCTTTGAAGCTAAATATTATTAATTCCTCTCGTGTCAAGCTTCTAGAAGAATGAAGTGATTTATCTTCTACATGTATGCATTTTCAATGGCATCATGGAAAAATCCCAATATCTATAATCATATTTTATGCCCTGACTAGGATTCTTTGGGTCAACATGATACATGGAAGGATCTTTTTGATGTCGTAATTGCTAAAGCCAACAAGCCAGAGTTTTACACATCCGAACATCCATTTCGGTAATTTCTTTTACCCTTTATTTTCATTTAAAGTTTGGTAGTCGGATTATATATTGCCTGACTTTTTAGTTTTACTTTCAAAACTGGTGTACATTTCTTTTCATGACTTCCTGTTATTTTGGAATCAATGCTTTCTTATGTGACATAGAATGACGTAGGCCTCCTCACAAAAGGGTTTCTTACACTTTACTTTCCTTCCCTTTTGCAGGTGTTATGATATAGAGAAAGACACATTGGCTTTTACTAGAGTGGATAATTTCCTCCCTGGAAAAGTATATTATTATGGATGCCTCAAAACATTCCTTCAAATTACCAAGTGGAAGGGCCCAGAGGTATGTGCTGTATGCCTGTATGGTATTGTTTTCTTAAACTTTAAGAATTGTGACATCATTTACTTTTAAGAATGGATAACTGCAAAAGTGGAAGTAGTCCAGTAATTCATTACCTTTTCCTTTTTCTGATGTTATACTTCCTTTGTTCTTATTTGAAGTCCTACTTTTAAGGACACCAAAGGTAATTCATGTAAGAATGGACTAATCTCCTCATTGAAGTTAATGTAAGAATGGACTAATCTCCTCATTGAAGTTAACTTTCTTCTCCCTCTCTCTCTATCAGGTGATGTACTTTGGAGACCATTTGTTTAGCGACTTAAGAGGACCATCAAAAGCTGGGTGGCGCACTGCAGCAATTATCCATGAGTTAGATGTATGTAAAAACCTTTATTTTCTTAATCATTTAGGACTTGTTTGGATTTTGGAATGAGTGATGAGAAGGGTGAGGAAGGAAAATGTGACGATTGACTGGAGAAGCCAAAATGAATCTAGAATTTTAAGTTGAATCGTAAGATAGAACTTAACTTTTCAGATAACTGACATATAATCATTTCCTGTGGATTACTCAGAATTTTTAGGCAAGGATAGTGGAAACTCAATATAATTATTATATGCATATAAGAGATTAAATTGAACATGTCGGTGCAATTAGTTGGAGAGTTTCGCAAGATTCAATAATAGATATAACTTAGACACTGCTAAGGGTCACCAGTCACCTAAGTTATATGTGCCTCCTTTGGAATGACTTGGTTCATTTGATTTTGCATCGTTATCATAGACTGACTTGGTTCATCTCAATCATGGTTGTCTTTACTTTTCAGAATGAGATACAGATACAGAATTCTGATGCTTATCGGTTTGAACAGGTAAGGTGCTTTGCATCCTTATCTTAAGTGTTGTGTTTTTGCATGTGCATTACTTTGCAATTGAAGATCATTGTTTGGCCCCTTTTCTTGAGAGCACGGTATGTTTAGAAGAAACATGATGATGTTATTATGTTGGTTGTGTATCATTTTAATATTTTAAAATGGCATGTGCTTTTCTGCATAAATTATTATCTCGCCTGCTTTGTCAAGAGTCTAACTCTCACTGTAGCACCAGCAAGACAAATAATGTTTTTTTTTCTATTTCCATTTGGTTTGTATATGGTTTACTAAGCTGTAAATTTTTCTTTATCATTGTCAAATCTTTTAAAAATATGTTTGTTTTTTGTCTTTTATGTACTACAGTCCAAGTTTCACATCGTACAAGAATTTCTGGGTAAGTTGCATGGTACCGTAGTCAATAGTCAGAGAAGGGAGGCATTCAAGTGCCTCGTGGAAGAGCTTAATCTGGAGAGGCAGAAATCACGTTCTGCGATGAAACACATGTTTAATAAATCATTTGGAGCTACATTTCTGACTGACACAGGTCAAGAATCTGCATTTGCATATCATATCCATCAATACGCTGATGTTTACACAAGCAAGCCAGAAAATTTTCTGTTATATCAACCTGAAGCATGGCTTCATGCACCATTTGATATAAAGATAATGCCACACCACTTAAAGGTATGTTTTACAATTGACACTTTTATTATGTTAATGATTCCACACCACATGAAGCTAAGTCTTTAGAATCCTTAATAGTATCTGCATCTGTGGTTCATAATTATATATTTCACGCTCATCATTTGAATGACTGGTCAGATTTTATGTTTTTGCTTTGATTTTATACTGTTATATTCCCTCCATCCCTAAAAGATTGTCACATTTTGACTTTTTGACTTTTTCATAGTTGAACTTTGACCGTAAATATTTTTATTTGTGTTGTATAATATTTTATGAAAAATATATCCAAAAAAGTATATTTTCAATTCTTTTCATTGATATAATTTTTAGTAAATATTATCTGATAAACAAAATATCTATGAGTAGTTCAGCCACTAAAAAATAAAAGTCAAAAATATGTTTAATCTTTAAGAAATGAAAAAGATACAAGCATTATGAAGTAGTTTTTGGGTAAGAGTAGGGAAGACGGGGAGAGGGAGGGGGGAGGGAGAGAAGATAGTGATGCACCCTGATATCAGGATTCTTTTGTAAGTTAATGGATATTTAGCATCTTGGCCTCTTAGCTCGAATGTTTATCAATCAATCAGAAAACTATTGCATATTTCACCTGAAGCAAGAAGTTTCCTGCCTCTGGACAGAAACTAACCAACTGACTAGAACAGGAAATCCGAGTCATCGCTTGAATAGTAACAAAAATCACAGGCACCGTAGTTGTATCTAGCTAGCACGAGTGGTTGTCATATCTCTGTTGAGTGAATAAAAGCTACACGGGTGAGAATCACATGCTTGTTTTATGTGTGATTGCTAGTAAGATTTGTTCTAGTTTTTCATCATCCTGTTTCGAAGTTTTCTGCAAGTTAATTCCTCTTCATGTTTTAGTCATGGTGTTTTCTCATGGATCTTTTCCATATCCAAAACATGATTCCTGCAAGAATCCAACTCCTATCATATTGCATCTACACCTATCCGGTATACTAAACTTCATCTATGGTCAATTGTTGCCGGATTCATCAGCTGTTTGTTCATCGAGGCTCTTCCTGATGTTATCTTGCTAACTTATGTTTCCCTTTCCAGATTCCATCGAGTTTATTCAAGACTTCAAAAGAAGAGAGGGATTGAATGCAGCCACCAATTCTCATAGACAAGTTAGTATGGTACGCATTTTCACCTCTGCGGTCGCCAAATAATGAGAACTGACCACTGCTGTGTCGCTTATATGTATGTTTTTTAAGTTGTCTAGAAGCAAAGTTTAGGAGTCTAGGATCTAGACCTGTTGTCTATTCTTTTAACTAGAGAAATCTGCGGTGCAGAAAAATTTTGTTCTCTAATTCTTTTTCTGCCCGGTCATAATAAAATGTTTGCTTAAGTTGTAACTTCTGATCATACGAAATGAGATCTCAACACATTCATTGTTGTTCTAGCCAACACCTGTTTGAGGTCAAATTCGATTACTTATTTTTTGCAAATTTGCCAGCTAAAACCCGGATTCCGTGTATAATTCATGTACATTCATTGTTATTCTTCCCTTTTGTGATGGTGGTTGCAATCTTGCTGTACTATTTAACATTTATTGACCTAGTGCTTTTATGTGCTTCTAAAAATTGTTTTGAGGTTTCTCAAGAGGGGAGCAAAGCCACTTAGGCTTATTGTGAAGCTTAACCTGAGATATCCTATAACAATAAGCTCTCAACTATTGAGGAAAAAAGCAAAATACTTCAAGAAATGCAGTTCTTTCTTATAGTCTTGAAACTATGAAGGTGAGTTAAATTCCCACATAACTAAAACATTAGGAGCATGGGTTACTGTATTTGATGTTTTATCATAGTACTCTCTAAACAATGCGAGTGTATTTGATATTATTACATCGATTTTGTCTTTGTTTGGACATTCTTTTAGCTAAATTTAAATCTAACTGTTGTTGAAATCGTTTTAAATGAAATGATATCTTTCCCCAACGTTTGAATAGGTACGTGAAAGATGGGACCTTTTGTTTGCAGGAGCATTTCAACTATAGGAGACCAAAACGTAATGTTCCACTATAGTGTTTGATGAAGTTTCACTTAAGGACAAAAACAGTCATTTTACATATTTTAAACATTGTTTAAGTGTACTTACATTTGTGTTCGTTTGAAGTGAAAGTATTATTTTGCCCCTAATTTAAACTTCTTCAATTATTGGAGTACTTAAAAATAAAGAGACAAAATTTTATTTTCCCTTTAAAAAATATTACTCCCTTCGTTTTTTTATAGTTGTCGTTTTAGCAAAAAATAAAAAATTATTTTTTATAGTTGTCATTTTAGCATATATAATAAATAGTTTCTTACACATTTGAATATCTTTTGATTAATTTTTACTTGAAATAAACAATAATCAATCTTTATTGTTTAAATTTGATTGTCATTCTACGTTTTCGATGTCTTTTAAGCTTCTTTTTATCTTCGCTAATTTATGTATAAAATGTTAAAAGCGACAAGCTAAAAAATATGAGTTGAAACTCATACGAATATCACTCCCGTAGCAATAAGAAAACGGGCAACAACTATACACACAAAGCACTGATAACACGGATGCGAAATAGCTATTCTGGCACGAACGAATTATGGCCGAAAAATGGCATTTGATAATAACAATTTTTCAATCTTTATAAATAAACTAGCGAGGTCGTTTATAAATAAACTACCAAATTGATTAAGTGTTTATTATGATAAGCGAAATCGTTACATGCTTATTACACGATAGCGAATTTACTTTACAATGTTTGTTAGATACTTGAAGCATGGTATTAACTTGTTTGTTTATGTAAACACAAAGAATGAATTAAATAATTAATTACATAAGAAATGTAAATAATTATTTACAAATATTAAATAATTAATTACATACAAGAATGGCTTAAATAATTTAATTACATAAGAAATATTAAATAATTAATTACATAAGAATAAATAAAATTAATTAATTACATAAGACAATTAAATAATTAATTACATAAGGAGATTAAATAATTAAGTATATAAGAAGTATTAAATAATTAATTGCATAAGAATGAATAAATTACATAAGACGATTAAATATTTAATTACGCCAAGAATGAATTAAATAATTAATTAGTATTGAATAATTAATTACATCAAAAATGAAATAAATAATTAATTACGTTACGGTTGAAGTGATGATTGTGTATTCGATTGTCCCGGAGGACGATTGAATTTACACAATATCTTTGAACTTTTTGAAATCTTAAATTAATTTATCCTGCGTGACAGCTTTGACAACTAACGCCTTTTTAGGAGATTGTTTGTAACGATAAATTTTATCACTTTTTCAAAGCGGATGCCATTAACTTTAGACTTTCTTTGATTCTTTTCTGGTCAGAACATATACGGATTACTAAATTCTACATTTATGTGGGAAATTAGTGCTACTTGATTTCGTTAGTCAACGACAATTAAAATGGATTAAAGGGATTATAAAAATTCAAAATTATTGCGCGATTTGATTGCACGAGCTTGATTTATTCTGATAAAGAGAGAAAGTGGCGGTCGTTTTTAATGTTCTTGTGCATTAACAGTAATTTAAACGTTTATAAGAAAACAAGAATAGAAATTTAACTGAGAGGGAACAAGCACATAGCTAATTAAACATTTCGACGGCGTGCTCATTAATTAAACTAACTGTGGCTTTCCCAACACACTTATTTTGTTAATTTTTGTTGTTGATATTTCTTAAATTGTTGCTAATCTTTCTCAAATTATTAATATGTTGTTATTAATATTTGTTAAATTGAAATTATATGTTAAATATTTGTTCTAATTTGATTATTATAATACCAGTGAATTGATCTCATGATTGTTAGTGCACAAGCGAATTAAATTCGTGGTTGTTAGTAAATAGCGAGATTCGACGATGATTATTGTTAGATAAGCGAATTAGGCGATAATTATTAGACGACAAGCGCGTGATTATTTGTTAGGTCGGTTATGAGAGTATGTATTAATTGAATTATAGTTAATTGGGAAGTATTAATTCAAAATTGATTTTTGAAATTGTTATTAACTGAGATTGTGTCTTAAATATTTCGAAATTATTGTGTTAATAAATTTTTTTTTTTCATGTTGAATTGAGACTATGTCTTAAATATTATGAAATTATTGAGATTATGTGTATTAATTGAGATAGTTAATTGTCAAATTGTTGTTAATATTTCTCAATTATGTTCAATTTTATTTCTAAATTGTTTTTCTCAAATTGTAGACAAATATTAGTTTATTACCATTAAGTATATCGTTTTTGTTCGTTTGGGATCAATCAAGTCAAACAAGTAAGTATACCATTTCATGTTTATTGTGAAAGTATCATGATTCAAAATTAGTGTACAATTCTGTATTAATATTTCTTAATTATGTTAATTACTGTTTGAATATGATGAATTTTTTTAATATTTCTTAATATTAATATTTTTTAATATTTATATTTCTTAATATTAATATTTCTTAATATTTTTAATGTACAACATCATGTAAATTTTCTTTTAAATACCTCCATATTCAACAGCATCATTTCTAAAATAATAATTTTTATTATCACTTTATTCTTGACCCAAATTTCTTTAATCGCGGTTTAAAACTATGAAACGATAACGGAATATTAGCAGTTCTAGGTTTTGAGTATTGAGTACGGATGGTAAATAATTTTTCGATTTGTCGATTCTTACGTATTTGCTATTTAACTTCCAAATGATGTTTTTGTATATTCTTATTTCACGTTTTCACATATTTTTATCCCAGATTCTGTTTCACGTTTTTATGTTATTTAATTGATTAAGCTTTAGTCTTTTACAGTTTTAACGTGTTAAACATGTGATTTATTCTGATTCGGCAAAGGGAGATAATTAAAATACAGAGATTGTGTGGAATTCGGCCAAATAGAATACGTGATTCTGAGTTCGAGAGGGCCATGGCTTGAGGAGCATCAGCAAAAGCGTCAGGTGTTTGAAGTAAGTAGCAACAAAATTTCCTGATGTAATAGTAGTATTTTGATTGATATCGATAAAAGATGTCGCGTTTTACAAATATTAAATTGTGCATTTTTTTCATGCTGATGACAAAGCTAGATTCGTTATGTTTTGTATGAAAAGAAGGCAATTATTGTGTTCGTATGAAAGCAAGCAGAATAAATCGATGTTTGTTATATTATAGCCAATTAAAACGGTAGGTATTAAGTATAGATTGAATTGACATTCTTTCTATTCGTTGATAATTAAGCTTATTTTGGCGTGTATAACAGTTCAGTAGAAAACACAAGCAAATGTACAACCAAATGTCCCAGAATGAAGAACAGGGTTTAGTAGAGGTTCTTGTCCAAATTCTCTCTCTCTCCCTTCCCCCTTATCTCTTCTCTCTCTTCAACAACCAACACACACAAACTCACACACACTGGCTTCTTCAGCTCCATTTACTCCTAGCCCAAGAGCTCAATGGAGCAAATCAAACCCAAAAAAGCTTCAAATAAAACACTCCAACTTTATTTTCACTTCATTTTCTGAACAAATAATTTTCACAAAAACCTCATCTTTTTCATTTCCTCACACTCTCAAGAACCTCCCCAATCTCCACTCTCATATTCACCATATAAAGATTCAACCTTTACATGATTCTACTGAAAATTATACCCAAGAATTATGCAATTTGCAAAAAATCCCACAAAAAATGCTTGAAAATTCATCCAAAAGAGTGTTTTTACAAGACTCGAGTGAAAATTATACCCAAGAGTTATGCAATTTGCAAAAAAACTCACAGAAAATGCTTGAGAATTCATCCAAAAGAGTGTTTGTACAAGAGTCTAGTGAAAAGTATACCCAAGAATCATGCAATTTGCAGAAAATCCCAAATGGGGTTGCTCAAAAAGTGATTGAGAATTCATCTAAAAGAGTGTTTATACAAGACCCACCATGGATTTCTTCACTTTTTATGAAGAATTTGTACAATGGGGTGAAATTGGAATTTAGGGAAATGGAGAGGAGGAAGTATAATTTGCTTAGGAAGAGGCAGGTTAAGGCTGAGACTGAGGCATGGGAGAGTATGGTTGAGGAGTATAGGGAGTTTGAGAGGGAGATGTGTGAGAAGAAGTTGGCACCCAATTTGCCTTGCATTAAAAAGATGTTCTTGAATTGGTTTGAGCCATTGAGGGTAGCTATAGAGAGGGAGCAGAAAGCTAAGAGGGGGAAGAAGCAGAGGGCGGCTTTTGCTCCGAATATCGATTGTTTACCGGCTGATAAAATGGCAGTGATTGTAATGCATAAGTTGATGGCTTTGCTTATGATGGGAGGGAAAGATGAGAGGAGTGTGAGGGTGGTGGAGGCTGCAATTCAAATTGGTGTGTCAATTGAGCATGAAGTGAGTTCCATTTCATTTTTATAGTTTCGACTTGCTTATTACGTGCACTCTGATTTCAGAGATTGTTCATTGAACTGATGACATTAACATTAACATGTCCCGATGCCTTTGAAGAGGCTCCCACCGGCCAGCCTGCCTTATATAGTTAAATGCGCTGGTCATACGAATAAGAAGTAAAACGACTTGAAAAAGAATCAACAATTTCTGACTCTTTACCTCGCTTAAGATTACATCGATTTTTTAAGACAGTAACAAGTTCATGTTTGGATTTTCAGTTGTAATGTACTTCTGATAACAATACAATTTCCTCCTTACTATGGAAGAATGAAAGCTTGATCCCTACTTCTTGAAGAATACACCACACCATTCTCTCATCATAGCAATTTGTAGGTCAGGATCCATAGTTTCTTGGAGAAAACGCGGAAGGAGCAAAAAAGTGCAGCTGTAAACAAGGATGGGGAAGATTTTGCTATTGAGAAAATGATTTTGAGGAGGCGCGTAAAAAGTTTGATTCGAAAGAACAGATTGGTTGAAGTTCAAAAGCTTGTGAAAAGTGAAGCAGTCAAGTCCTGGGGCCGAGATACACAAGCCAAGGTTTGGTTCTTCGAAGTACATGCTTCTTCTGGGAAGCTTTTTATTTGTGTAGTCTACCTACGTGCCCTTTAATATTCTTATTCCATCATAGTAATTTGTTTATTACTTATATGCAGTTAGGATGTCGGTTGTTAGAGTTATTATTAGAGACGGCGTTTGTGCTACCCCCAGCTTCTCAATCAGCTGACAGTCCACCTGATATCCGACCTGCATTTAAACATCGTTTCAAAATTTCTACAAAAGATCCTGGGTAATCAATATTGAGAAGTATATCCTTCTTCTCTTTATGGTTTTATATTACTCTAATTCGAAGTATAGGAAGAGTTGGTAATTTATTCGATAAAGTAGGTATTATATACTCATTTTTATCATAGCTAAGCAGACTTGTTTAATATGATTTCTGATACTGTCAGGTCTGATTGTTTGTTTATTGCTTTTGCAGACATGCTATTGTCAAGAAATACGGAGTTATAGAATGCGACCCCCTTGTCCTTGACGGACTTGATAGAACTGTGAGTTTGCTAATAAACATGTGCATTTCTTTTTATATCTTTGTTGGTTGTCCATACTTGTTTCTATGCCTATGGAGTCAAAGATTTTATATTCTATGGCTCTTAGATGTAACGGAATAAATCAAAATGGCTCATCACACTACATACGCTTCTTATCTACTGTGAAGTAGTAGATAGTTGTTGCACTTCATGTTGGGTCATTTCAGAAACAGTCTCTGTTATCACAGGGATGAGGCTGCCTACTATCCGAACCCCGGACACCAGCCTCTCTATAGAGTATAGACATTGGGGCATGTTATGGTTATTGTTGTTAGTTGTCCATACTTCTTTAGATGCTGGAGCAGTAGGAACTATTCTGTAATAACTAATTGTATAAAAAAAAATGTCCTGTTTTAATGCTAGTCACTGATTGTATCTACTTATTTAGTTTGAGTCTATACATAATGATTCTGTAGACGTAGATTAAATTGCTTGGAACTCTTCAAATTATTTTTTTGTACTTTCAGTCACTTGACTTTTAACTGACCCAGGTCCTACTAATATTTGTATTTTGATTTATTAATATTTTCGATCTTGCAGGTGAAACATGCTATTATCCCTTACGTGCCAATGTTGGTGCCACCTAGAAAATGGAAAGGGTATGTCTCTAATTGAAGAATATATACTTTCATGTCAAATCATAATTATTTTGTTTGCCGTGTGACAATTTAAAATTGTTAATATATTGAGAAGTAGAGCAACGTCTTAACTACTGCTCATCATGGTGCATAATTAAATTGGCTGAGTGTTGATTCTGAATCAACAATTGATCCATGTTACCATAATTGTCTTTATGTTTCTCTTTCTTCCTCAGATATGACAAAGGTGGTTACTTATTCTTGCCATCATATCTGATGCGTACTCATGGGTCTAAGCGGCAGCAAACTGCTGTAAAAGATGTTCCTCCTAATCAACTGCAAAAGGTGTATGAGGTTAGAATATATGAAGACCCGAAATTTTAACTTTCGGCGCCATGACAGGACATTATTGGCAATACATGATAACAGCTAATAAAATGTTACCTTTGGGGTACTATGCAGGCCTTGGATACATTAGGAAATACCAAGTGGAGAGTAAATAGGCGAATATTAAGCATAGTAGAGGATCTATGGGCTGGAGGGGGTAATATAGGGGGCCTTGTCAATCGTAATGATGTAAGTGCAACCTTAATTCTAATTCGGTATGTTCTCATTGGATATAAACTAATTTAAATGTATTTTGTGGCGCTAGTGATTTTTGTATAATATCTTTTAAAGATCTTAGACAGGTAAAACTGAATTTTTGTGTGATGTCTTTTGATAGAAGGTGCTATAACTCATTGTGGGACCAAAAACTATATTCCTCCTTTTCTTTTGTTGGTTCAAGAGTAATTCTCCTGTTCATGTGTATGATCTGTTTCAAACTTGGTCAAGAATTTAATAAATAGATCATTGTTCTCCCTGTTCTTATCTGTCATTTTCATTATACTTGTGTTGATAGGTTTCCCTGCCTGAACTAGATTCTGATGATGTTGAAGATATAAAGAAATGGAAATGGAGCTTGAGGAAAGCTAAGAAGATAAACCAAGAGAGGCACTCTCTACGATGTGACGTCGAACTCAAGCTTTCTGTAATTTTTTCCTTCCTCATTCATATTCTATGTACAGTCAAGACTGAATGTACCCTTTTTAATACCTTGCTCATATATCCCATTCTATGACATGTTGCAAAACTTGAATTCTGTTATTTTGCATTTCAATGTATATATTTATAATGGGAGGATTTCAGTTCTTAGTTTAAATATGCTATAGTTGTTTAGAAGTTGATAAATATTTGAAGCCAATCTATGTAACCTATTGAGTTTGTTAATGGAATTAAATGTATCCTTTCGGAACCATTGGATTGATAAACCAATCTCCCAAATCCATCATTTAAATGCATCCGTAGTTAACTGCCAATGAACCTTACCTTTCCTGTATAACATACTGCTTCGTAATATGTGTAATTGCCATTGATTTTTCTATTTAATTAAGCTACAGTAAAAGATTTCATTTGGATTATTGATATTTGTGTTTGGCTAAAAATGTTGTACCATTCTAAATATTGTTTCGTTCAGGTCGCCAGGAAAATGAGGGATGAAGAAGGCTTTTACTATCCTCACAATCTTGATTTCAGAGGTCGGGCCTATCCTATGCATCCACATCTAAATCATCTGAGTTCTGATCTGTGTCGAGGGATTCTTGAGTTTGCTGAAGGGCGACCTCTTGGAAAGTCTGGACTGCATTGGTTGAAAATACACTTAGCAAATCTTTACGGAGGAGGGGTTGAAAAACTTCCATACGATGATCGTTTGGCATTTGTGGAAAACCATCTTAATGACATATTGGATTCAGCAAACAACTCTCTCAATGGAAAGCGTTGGTGGCTGCATGCTGAGGATCCTTTCCAGTGCTTGGCTGCTTGTATAAATCTCTCAGAGGCCATAAAAAGCTCGTCACCATATACGGTCATTTCCCACCTGCCCATTCACCAGGTAATTACTCTATCATGTCGAGAGAAGTATATATTTGCAAGCGGTTATACGCCTTCTCTGAGAAGAAATGAGGTTCTTGATTTACAAGTACTGTTTATTTGGTCATGGATTGTTGCATATAAGATGGTGTGAGCTTTCTTCTCTCTATTCTCTTCTTTTGAAGATATTACTAGTACTTAGTCCTATGTCAATCGTCTAACCATATTTTACTGCCAATATATAGGATGGATCATGCAATGGTTTGCAACACTATGCAGCTCTAGGAAGAGATACTGTAAGTACATTAGCAACTCATATTTCTCTGCATTTTGCAATGAATTAGTTAGTTTTCTTTTTCGTCCTCTTCTTTGGCATAGTAGGGGTTGCTTTTCTAGTCTTCTATCTCTCTGAGAAAGAAAATTTTCAAGCAAAATGTTTTTCATTTTTGTTGTTGTTGGGATGGGGGTGGGGTGTAGTTAAAATGCTACTTGAAAAGCCTGAAATTACCTATTAGTCTCCTATAAAACAAATAGTCATACATCTGTTTACGGTTGAGTCAACTCCTTGGAGTCTTATCCTTACTCAAACATTTAAATTTTAAAAGGATAAGTACTCCCAAGTATGAAAATAATAGAAGCTTATGTCACTAAAACGACATATTAGGGTTCAGTCACATCTATCGAAAGGCTACTTGACATCGATGAGACCATAAGTTCTTATTCAATGTTTAAAATATTCAGAAATTGTTAGGGTTGGATTTGTGAATGTATGATAGCCTTTAATTTGATTTGGAGCATGACATAACTCAGAGAGTTTGCTGCTTTCACAGATGGAGGCGGCAGCAGTAAACTTAGTTGCTAGAGATACACCAGCTGATGTCTACTCAGAAATTGCTTTCAGGTACTATTATGACTTCAAATTACTATACATTCGAGGCTTTATATCAACATTCAACTTACTCATCCTTGCCAATACTCTGCATGGTATATATACCCCTAAGATTTTCGACTACTTTCTCAAAAGGCAACCGTTTCTACCACCTGCCTCTATCCAGCTGGCTTATGAAATAATTTCCAGAAACCAAATTGAGCTCCTTATTGCAAATTGGAGGTTCTCATGTCTTTCTTCCTAACATGAGTTCCAGTTCTCCGCTACAATATATTGAATGAAGAATGATTAGAATTTCCTTTTCCTGTCATAATTGGCATCTAATGCCTGTAATTATAAACTTCTTACTGTTAAAGTTGAAGCTAATTGGTACTCTTTAAGAATAATTCTGGAATATGTAGATCTCCATAAGGAACATGCATACACTTAGTCTTCCTGAATCCTTTCATCGTTCATTCCTTGAGAGCATTGGAATTATTGGAATGGAGGCGAATCAGTCTGCAGCTGCATTGAAATAGTATTACAATTGATGGAAATATGAGTTACAGGACAGAAGTAAAGGATGAACAAGCTTGGAAAAACAAACAATTTCTACTCGACTAACAAAGGGTATAATAGCTCATTTACTTTTTATGTGAATCAGGGTGGGTAATTCAAATAAAATTGGAGAAGTACTTGGTTTAAAATTTGTCATTCTAAAAATCATGTGAACTAACTTGAGCCTACATCTGTATGGACTATTGAGATGACTGGTTAATGAGCTCCGCACCATCAATGCATGCTGTTAGTTTGCTTTTCCCAATGGTGAGCTCCCTCCTTGTAGAGAGTTTCTATATGCTGACAACCATTTTTTTTCAGGGTCCACGATATCATGAAAAGAGACAGTATCAAAGATCCAGAAACTAATCCAAATGCCATGCTAGCCAAAATCTTGGTTGATCAGGTTCCACTCCTCTCACTATATTTTATGTTCGTACAAGTTCAGGTTGATTATGTTTTCGGAAATAGGTCTATCATCTTTGCTTCTAGAGTACACTTTTTTTCCTTCCATAAATTGTACTCATCATTAAATTGGTGCTTTGTCCATGCATTAGGTGGATAGGAAACTTGTGAAACAGACAGTGATGACATCAGTATATGGTGTTACTTTTATTGGAGCACGTGAGCAGATCAAGAAAAGGCTTGAGGAGAAAGGTCTTATCACCGATGATAGACTACTCTTCAGTGCTGCTTGTTATACAGCCAAGGTAAGAACCAGCAAATATTACTTCCACTGCTCACTGTCATGGTATTATGTTCAATTTGAACTAAGTATTTGTTTTTTCAGTATTGACTATGATAACTTTGAGTAGGATACATTTTTAATTACCAATTAAATGAACTGTGAAAAACATTTCAAGTCTATAACCAATTAAATGAACTCTAAAAGCACATGTCAATTTATATAGGGAGAAGGGAATCAGCAACTAATATATTATTATGATGTCATTTTTTATTTCTGAAAATTTGGGTGTTTGGGCATATTTGTATGCATACTCTCTCATATATTCTTCCGAAATCATAAATTTATGTAACGTTATTGCATACATTTGGCTTCACATTTTACCAGCCGACCTTTTTAATCTAGTTTCATAGTTCTTACAAACGCTAATTTGTTTTCCTGAATTAGTTTACTCAACATAAACTATCAACCTTTTCGCAAACTGTTGGTTTCTCTTTTTTTTTTTTGGCCGGCATCATATATCTGTGCAACATTTTGGTCAAACACATGACCTTCATGAATTTACCAGTCAGATTACTACTTTTAAATAGATGCTTCCAAGTAGTTGTGTTGAATCTTTTCAACCTATGCATAACAGGTTACATTAACTGCCCTTGGGGAAATATTCCAAGCTGCACGTGGTATAATGGGGTGGCTTGGTGACTGTGCTAAGGTATGTGCACTTTCCAAATAAAGTACCCCTTTATCTAGGCAATAGAAAATACATGATTATTGGCAGTAAATTTGATAATGTTATGCGGGGACTTGAATTAGTATGTAAAGGATTGAACCACTACTAATAAAGGGAGGGTAAAGTTTCTGTGGATTAGTAGTTCAATTGTTTAACTAAACTAAAATGGTTGGTTTTATGTCTTTCCAGGTGATAGCTGCTGAAGATCAACCAGTGAAATGGACCACTCCTCTAGGTCTGCCTGTTGTGCAACCTTACTTCAAAACTCAACGACATGTTGTAAGTTCTTTTTCTGTTTCCATAACTCTTGCACTGAGCAGCTATCAGATGTTCTGTCCTGTTGAACCTGCATCGACTGCCTAAATATTTGAACAAATAGCTTCTTCTTTTTTCATTCTTTTAGAAATAACTATTATCTCTATTTAATATTCCTTCCTTTCTATTTAGTTGTCATTTTTTGATTTTCTCTAAAATTAAGAAATTTATTGGAGGAAGCAGTCTAGTCATGTTACTTGGACTAAATAAGATAGTTTTAGGGATTTCAAGAAACGGAAACTATGCCAATCAAAATGGGATTGAATGAAATATAAAGTTAAAACTGTAGATTAGACGAGCCAATTATCTATGTAAACTAAGTGAATGCTAGTCTTAAGGCTTCTATTACGAATATGAGTACTAAAATTGTTATTCAAACTATAGGTTTACGATTGTGTAGTCTTGAGTAGTGAAATAATTTACAAGAATATCACACGTACAATTGTAATTTATAATGTTCAGGTAAATATGCTTCATTGTGATGAAAAGGAAGTGTGTACATTATACAATCAGAACTCCTTTTATACAATATAGTGGAAATCATGTTAAATGATTGGCACTTACATCCGTGGATGAGAAAAGGTTAATGATATAAGTGTATCTGATTTAACAACTTCAATTCTCAATTTGAGTCGTTGAAAAGCTATTCCTTAAACCACTTCAGCTGCACTCTTGGAACAGACTATGACTGTATGACATGGTGAATTGCTGAAATCACTGTTTTCTGAATGAATAATCAACTTTTACATCCTATCATATTCTAGCAATTTTAGTGCTATAACTAAAACTATTTTTTATTTATAATTGACTACCTTGTTGCAGATTAGAACTTCCCTTCAGGTGTTGGCTTTACAGCGGGAAGGAGTTTCAGTAAGTTGTACATTTAAGTTGTATACTGCTTTTGCATGCCATTTACAGCATTCTTACCAATTGATGTAACATTTAAACAGGTTGAAGGTAGAAAACAGAAAACTGCCTTCCCGCCAAATTTTGTGCATTCTCTTGATGGTTCGCACATGATGATGACTGCTGTTGCTTGCAGGGACGCTGGTTTGCGCTTTGCTGGTTAGTATTGCACCTTTCCTTGAGATTACTTCTTTAATGCTAGTGTTACAGGCTGCAGAAATTAGAAATTTGAGTCCTGCACTCCTACATCAAAAATCTCAAATGCCAGATACATAAGTGAGAACAAGAGGAATAGTAAAATCTATCCCAAACGGCTAGGAAGTCTACGAGAATTAGGAGAAAGCTAGGCTTTAAACAAAATGATCTATCGTTTGAGAAATTGCTTAATATTGGTATTTTTTTGTACATATGAATTTTCTTCTAAATCCTTTATAGGCATTTGTTTTGGCAACTTTGTCTTATATTGTGATAAAATGATTGGTTCTGTTATGTTTCCTTAATGCAATTGGTGAGTTTGTTTCCTCTGGCATTAAATATTTTCTGTCTCCCAATTAAGGATTTTTCTGAAAAAGTTTCTTATTCGAACAAAAAAAATGCAGGCGTGCACGATTCCTTCTGGACACATGCATGTGATGTTGATAAGATGAACAGAATACTAAGGGAAAAATTTGTGGAGCTTTACAGCATGCCAATACTTGAAAATGTAAGCGTCTAATATAATGTACCATATTATTTTTATTTTATACGTTGATTTGGATTACATCTTCCTTCAAAGATTCTCCCTTCTTTTATTTGAGCAGCTTATATATGTGTTTGTTTGAATTGCATAACTTATATTTCTTGTTCTGGTTGCCTACAATTCTGACACATTTTGTGAATCAATTAACAGCTGCTAGAGAGTTTTCAGACATCACATCCGACGTTGAACTTTCCCTCCCTGCCCAAGACTGGAGACTTCAAGCTGGAAGAAGTTCTCGAGTCTCCCTATTTCTTTGCTGATAGGCTGACTGTCTTGTCGCTTGATTACGAGTTTTGAATTTTCGGGAAGACATTAAATAGTTAACAGCTACTATGGTGATTATTTCTTTAGGGCGCAGAGGCGAGCAACAAAGTTTTGTACATAATTGCAGATAGCACAGCCAAACTTAACCAGCATATAGGTTTCGTCTGTTCATTTTGCTTCAGCTTTTTGTAACTTGTTTTTGTAATTATAAGTATGGCCATGTCCAGAATACATTAATCTATAATCTATATCTATAATCTATAACATATATAAAAGTGTGAATATGTCATAACATATATAAAAGTGAATAAGGGTTGTGTTTCTTTCCTTTTCGCGTTATTAATTCTTAAATTACATACCTGCAAAGTTAGGAGTTGTAAGGCCGCTGATACTTTTTTTTGATGTTTCGTATATCGGGGTGGAATTTTAATGCAGTAATTGATAACATTTATGTGTTCGAAAAATTATAATAAATTAATATTATGGAATTATTTTAAAGATGAATTTAATGATATAATTTTATATTTATTAAAATAATAAGTAATTAGTAATTAATGGTTAAGTTTAAAACAAAAGTATCACGAAAGCGACAAATAAAAAAAGCAGTGGCATTAAGTATTAATGCATCTTTTTATCTTTGTATATACGTAAGATTATCAATTGGAAGAATGTCGTCAACGTATGTATAGTTTGAGGATGATCATCGCGTATATTTGGCAATATATATCTTTATTTAATTACTTTGTTTATTTGCTCTGGAGTGCGTGTTTAATAATTTAAATGTATGTGATACGAATAACACAATTTTCTTCAGGGACAATATGAAATTTAGCCAACATTTTTTTAAGTACAAACGATTTGTTATAGCACTTTAAAATCATAACAAATATTCAATAGAATTTTCAATTAACTTTATAAATATAATATTATGAAAAAAGTCAAAGATGGATAATATCGCCTGAAAAATATATTACAATAATATTTAATTTATAATTTTTCGTAATACAAATTTGTATAATAATAGATAAAAAATATTCATATCAATATCAAATTCTTCCTAAAAAAATTAACATGACACGTAATTTGGATTAGGAGTAAAGAAGCCAATTATGGAACCCCAAAATAGCCCACTTCCTAAAATATAAAAATAAATATATTATGAAAAATTTCAAGAGATGATAACATTGCATGGAAATAAATTGAATGTTATTATTACTAAAAAACCATTGTTATTCAATTTTGTCATGAAACGGTAAAGTTGAGCCTATCCCAAGAACTATCAGAATATATTTTGGGTTTTTCATATTCGTTTTAAACCACTCTAGAGTTTTGAAATATGATAAGTAATTAATCCGTAAAATAAAGTTAGTAAAATCAATATGAATTTTGAGATTCAATTTACCCAATAGAGTATTTATTACGTGTGGTCAACAATATTGGTGTAAAGCGTGTTATTATTAAGCTTTTAATGAACATCAAAATTTTCGTTCAAAATACAAATACTAAAAGGAAAGTGTTACTTGATTAATAATTACTTTCCTAATTTCGTTCGGACTCAATAATTTCCTATTCCTATGATCCTATCCAAATAGTAACAAATTCATGATTCACTATAAAAGGTTGGACAAGTAGACAACTCTTGAACGTAAACACACAATTTATTTCTTAAGCAAGAACCAGGGAAAAAAATTCAAGAATTAAGATGGTTGTTCTATATCAAAAAGTTGAGGCCATTAAGATTCGAGTTTATAAATGGAAAGAAAGAATGATTAATGAGGAACTCTCAAATTGTGGATTGCTTCAATGTACTGTTATTAATGAGATTATGCATGTAAAGAGGCAGAACAATGATTTCTTGGAGGCTTCAAGAAAGTGTAGTATTGTGCCCCTTGAGTCATTGATGGTTGGTCTTCCATGTTCATACGAATGTAGCTATCCTGCTTGGGATTATTTGTGTTTTGAGTTATTTTCGGGGAAGGAAGACTGTCTGATCAACCAGAAAACTGCATGGTGGTTATCAGAAACCATCGCGGGTTATCTCACAAGCAATTATCATGCTACTAGTGATATATCATCCGTTGGAGAGAGGGATTTCAAGATTGTCGTTGCTGTTAATGTTTACATGAGAAATATTATAGATGAGTCTAGCGAAATTGATTTAGAGTTTTCCTTGAACAGAGAGGCATTGATGTGTGAAGAGTTGATGCATAGCGATGAGTATGGTTTGGAGCAGAGAAAACTCATTGGCCCTATTCATGATTTCCTTTTAGAAACAGATGAAAAAGCTAAAATACTTGGGGACTTCTTGGAGAGTGATAGGAATAGTTTGTTGAATCTGTATGCATCATCAGGGAATGAGAATATGATTTTTTATTCCATCATTGAGTGGTTGATGAAGGAACCCCATCGCCTTCGCCTGAATCCAGAACAAGAATCTTGGTTCGACGAAGTCAAGCCGGCTTTGAAGATGAAGAAATTTGATGCAGGTTGTGATTCATATTCAGAAGAGAATTGTGCAATATGTTTGGAGGAGTTCTGTGAAGGAGATCCAATTGTTGTAACACCATGTTCTCATATTTTCCATTGTCATTGTATTGTTGGTTGGTTAGCAAAAGGGAAAATGACATGCCCTATGTGTAGAACAGTTTGTCCAGTTATGATTTAGACCCTTAAGAAACAATTGTTCTCTATCAAAGATTTAATAGTAATATATCATGGCTTCCCTTCTTTTTGTGTGTATGTGAATGTAATGTAGCTTATTATCACTACCCCAATTTACTTTCACAACTCTACAGTTTGTTAATTGCTTTTAGAACAATTCAGGGACAGATAATTAAATGTTCATCTGTAAGTTTCTGATTGCAATAAAATTTAGGGCTAATGGCACGTTCAATCACACAAGGATAGAACAATTGGATCACGCTTATAGGTTGACATTCTAGTATATAAATGATACATGGGGAGAACAAATGAGCCTATGAAATGGAATAAAATAATGCAACTGGCCAACAATATGGTTTTTGTAGTTTAATGTAATATACAGGTGATGAAATTATAGTCAAGTGTTGGGTAAAGAACCCATTAGAATGACATTGTTGGAGTCTCCAGTTCCCTGTCCTTCGACGCTTCGAGTTGCCTGAGACTTCACCTTTGATAACAACCCAGAAAAGAGACTTATACTGGAGCTTAAAGTGTAAGAATGAGGGCTTAATCCAGCCACACTTTCCTTGGACTCCTTCAGCTTGAAAACGGCACCACACGGGCAATTAAAAAGTTTCTCAATGCAATTTTTGTGAAAAACATATGAACAAGATTTGCATTTCTTGATCTCCCCTTCCTATAAACAATCACGACGAAAGTCAAATAAAGAAATTTGATTTGCATTATCATTCACTGTATTCAATCTTCTATTAGCCACAACCGGCTATCAGTAAATAATTATTGGCTTAGGTTTCTAGAAGAAAAAAAATGTCACCACTATTAAATCAAAATTCAAAACAATAACATCATAGATTCA
Organism: Lithospermum erythrorhizon; assembly: GCA_019722365.1. NCBI lineage: Eukaryota > Viridiplantae > Streptophyta > Magnoliopsida > Boraginales > Boraginaceae > Lithospermum > Lithospermum erythrorhizon. The sequence continues at coordinate 27,188 of JADFUC010001332.1, read as the reverse complement.
TAGTTAATTGCATTACTCTTGGAGAAAACTTTTGAGTACCTACATCAAACCAGTGAGAACTAGAATTAGCAACTATAGTAGTACCATTACTCGTTTTAATATCAAAGCTAGAACATTCTAAAAAGTTTCTATAGGTATTACTCCGTATTTATCAAGTTATTTCAAAAGTAATTTCTCTTACTTACAAACTTTATAATTTGTATAATTACTGTCTCGGTTATCTCATGCCAAACATTTCACATGATTACGGATGAAAAGGCTCCAAATTGCGCTTATAAGCATGATTCGTCATATCATTCCCATCTCTGTACTTCTCTTTCACATTTACTCACTCCACACTGTTAATAACTTCAGGAACCAAAATCAAGAAGCAAGAAGCAAAATAATGGTTAAGATGTTCACCTGAAATGGAAATATAAGAGATGATGGATCATCACAGGCCTGTCGAGCATTACAGGGAATCCCACCATCACAGCACACAAGGCACTGCTCCGTGATATGCTCAATGATTCTTTTGGAGACAGTTTCCATCATCACTGGTAATGCTGAAATAGGAAGTAGAAAGTATCAGCAGAGCAAATTGAGATGACTGAAGTTAATTCACCCTATGATCTCTAAATTGTAGAGAAAGAGAAAAAAAACCCCGAGACATAAAAAAATTACAACAGCTAGTTACTCGGAATAAATAGATCAGATGGCTGACGGAAATGAAAGACATCAGACAAGAAAAATTATTTGTACTTTTCGTGGTTTCTTTCTTGTCCATAACACTAGTTTGTAAATAATTTAGAAAGGATCATAGATAAGAAGTGTAAACAATTGGCAACAATTGTGGTTTAGAAAGACATTCAGCATTAAACCATTTTTAAGCATCAATCCTGATAGTTCAATCATAACCCCTCATGTATACTAGGAAGTATTGGAGCACTCCATAATTATTAAAACCACACAGGGTGATGTGCCATGTTGCCTCATATCCTGTAATTACTGAACTAGGAGAATAGAGAAAATGCGAGATACAGGCAAACACTCTTTCATAAAGACTTGCACTAATCCTAAATATTTGCACCTGATCTTCATTATCATAATTGTTTTTGCTAGTAGTTGATGATGGATCAAAATTTATATATACCCTTAGTGTATTAAAACACTAGCATGATATAAAATTTTATCATTTATTCAGTCCAACAACATTTATTCTTTATTACAGGTCTACAGGATGATCTTACTACAACTGGAAAATGGAATAACAGATTTTTTCAAATCTAACCTGCAAAAACACCCTTTGACAGATCAATGAGGTCCCTAAGTGCAAAAAACTCATTGCTTTCAAGAAGATATCTTCGTGGTCCTAGCCCTTTGAAAATAGAACTACGGAATGGGCAACGAACATATGGCAGCATAGCTCTAATTCTTTTTCTTGTGTTCGTAACATGTTGAAGTGCTGGAACTTTGGCAAACAGTCGAGGGTTAACTGCACCGACACAGAGCATTGGCTGCATAGCAGTAGGAATAAATTCATGGGCTTTTATTCCCTTAAAGTGATTGTATCTCAGAAAACAACAAATATAGCATCGCATCAGAAGATAATGATCCTTGGACACCAAGCAAAAATACTTTTTCTTTCTCTACTGGTATTAACAATTACATGCCTGCAAACTACAACTCACCCTAAGACTCTTAGCCAAGAAACCAGTTAGAGAATGTATAGAAGACTAGGAAGGAATTCAGCCAAATGCATCTACTAACCTAAGACATTATATATTTAGGAAAACAGTTGCTTAGTTGATCTCTTTGATTACAGCAAGGGGTACATAAGGGAAGATTGAAAAGGCACACAATGTAAATAAACTGAGATGTGGACCTCTTTATCTTTTTATGTTGTGTGTGTATGCATGAGGGAGGGGTCACAGTGGCGGAACCACAATTTTTATGTATGGTGGCAAAGGAACTGATATGATAAAAATAAGGAAAATTATAAAATTTAGGGGGCCGAACCAAATAAGTTCGAGAAGTATATGGTAAAATTTTATTTTCCAATAATAAAGGTCTATAATTTCATATAACCCCCAAGTTCCACCACTGGGTGGGGAAGCTGCAAAGCATATAGTAATCAGCCTGAAACTAGTCATTTTAGGTACACTACTTCACACTCTATCACCACTAACATGGCCATCATACATAAACCATTGTATTCAGACTCTCGAATTCAGTAGTACATATATTCAGGATTACCTGGTCATAAATAGAATCTAAGTATGATTTAGCCAGCTGAGAGACTGGGTACTTGGCAAAATCCCAATAGTGCAGAACTCTAGCAGGTAATACAGCATTGTCATTTGTGTGACATGATGAACAAAATAGCTGACCACTGTATTCACAAAGACGAGGCTTGCCCCATCCAAGTGTTTGTGCCAGCTCCAGTATCCGAGTTTTACTTTCATTGAAATTTCTGTGGCAACCTGCACAAGTATGATGTTGTGCATCGAGCAGCTGCCTCATAGATTTACGAGGCCAGAGGTTAACAACAAGCGATATTGTCTTCCCCAGGGACAAAGAACTGTATAATTTTCTGTTTTCCTGGTCTAATGGGGGTATAGCATATACGTCAGAGGAAGAAACAGTTTCCGTAGGTGACAAGAAAGCAATCAGAGCATCTAAGGGATATGATAAGTATCTTGAGTGCAGAACAGATCGCAGACACTCTTGAATGAGTTCACTTCTCTCCTCAATGACATCAGAAGAAGCACTACCAAAAATCTTTCTGGATTCTTGTTCCACAGAGTACCAAGGAGAAGGAAGGATCCAGCCTTGGGAGACAAACGCTTTCTTCAAGGAATAATAAAGAGCACGGAAATCACGGTATCTCCTTTCAACCTCCCAGTGGCCATCTCCACTAAATACCCTTATGGTGTAAACAGTGTACTCTTTCACTCCAACTAGTCGCTCACTAAATGAAACATCCCCTTTCTTCTGGTTTGCACTAATTACCTCAACCCCATCAACCCTCAGGTGCTGCTTGGTCATAGGGTATGCATCAGTGCCTCCTGAAGTAGAAGCAGTAGAACCACCATCTCGCATAGACACAGGTGTCTGGGGACCATGAAACCAACTGTTCTGGTCTTGAGATTTGTTGGAGTCCATTAATATTTCTTCCATATCATATACAACTTCATCAAAGTACTCATTTGGCGCATGAGTACCCCGCTGCAGGTAAACACATGTTTGATCTCAATTAATTATCTGGTAAAACATAAACAAATATGTATTCCCAAAAAGACATGATGTGCATATATGTTCAGAAAATCAAAGGACAATGAGAACTGGTTGGAGGACGTGAGGAGGGAGATGAAGGAAGAATTAATCAACTCATGTGCATTTGAGTATTAAATTATAATTGTCTTCCATTCAACCCCCCTCCCCCAACATTATTCCAAACAAAAGATGCTACGGGGAAGAGAGGGGGGGATGTCCAGATCTTACTGATTAAACAAGCACCACAGTTTTGCGAAGTAAATCCCTTAGTCAAGTATATCAAGTTGTTACTTTTACGCAGTCCCTAAGAAAGAAGAAAATGAGTACCCAAGAAGTTGCAACTGCTCTTACCTTTACAATTCGTAGTTAAAAAGCATGTGAATATGTGCACACTGAAATCAATAATACAGACACTATAAAATGCTTAACCAAGAAAAGTAGAAGAGCCCAAACTATGAATCCCATTAAAAGGTGAATATTTAACTAACCTGCGTGGGGGTAAAATACTCCTCAAAATGATTGTATGCTATGGCGGATGACTGGATATCGCTGTTATTGCAATTAACTTTAGCCAATTTCACTGAAGATATGTCCTTCTCTTCGACAGGTTCAGCAATCGCATCACTGGCATCTCCCCCAGAAACTTTATTAGGTTGACCACTCTCAGACTGTGAAAGCGGATTCATCAGAATGTTTGTTTTCTCCTCTAGATCCATATTTTTTACCTCAACTCGATTGGGAACGCCAGTACTAGTCACCTCAGGTTTATTATATTGCATCTTCTTTTCCTGTCCCCCAGGACTCGTACTCTCTATAAAAGGGGTCTTACCCCCAGTTTCCTTCTCCAATCCCGAGGGCTTCAACTCAGAAGTGATTTGAAAGTCACTGTGATGCCGCGCTTCATCAATTTTATTTCCCGAATGGTATTTGACATGTACTCCAGGTCCCTGAGCAGATGGCATCTGATTTCTCCCAGCATATTTTTCTGTCGAATCTTCATTTTCATCTGACAATGCTTTGCTTGAGGAGATGGCAGCAGTTTGATAAATGGACTGAACCTCCACCGCCATATTATCATTTCCTGTATGAGTTTGTTTTCCACCTTGGATGTTATTCCGAGTGTTATGGTGCAGACTCTTCCCTTCAGCTACGAAACTTGAAGAACCGGAACTTATAACATCTGGAAGCTCACTCTGACCAATTTTACCCATGGGATTCTCTCCTATTTTTTGCTCAAAATCATCCCAATCATCTGTACCAAAGGCTGTTGCAGAATTTATAGTTAACATATTCCCATTAATACAGTTCCCTTCATTTATTAGCCGCAAAGTGGACTTGGGATATATATTTTCTCGATTATCATCATCTGCGAACATCGAATTTTCACTTTCTGAATGCTCATGTCTAGTAGACGAGTCCCCTTCATTGGAGTATCTTCCAGCATCTTCTCCATCATATTCTAAATCTGATAGCACCTCTAACCCTCCAAGGTCAACACTCACCTGTTCCTCTCCTGCACTATACTGACCTCCTTCTCCAATTACTGCAGCTGAAGACAACCCACCAATAGACCCTAAATTTGAAATATTCTCTTCAACCCTTTTATCATCGACAATATTTGTCGAAAGATACTTTTTTCCACATGAATCCATAGTTCCCAACTCTTCCATTTGTCTCCACTGATCATTAGCATAAGGATTATGCATGACATCTAACTCATTTTTCGAAAATGAACCATCATTCCTCAACCCCGCCAAACCTTCAAGAGATCCCTTAGTACTCGATTTATAATAACTACTAGACCCACCCAGACTATAAAATCTCTTATCACCCCGAAAACTCCTCAAATTTCGATTTTCATCACTAAGCTTAAAACTTCTCATGGACCCGAAATCAGAATCATTAAAATCATGAAACACAGTCCCAACTGAACCACATATACTAGGAGTTCCCATAGCCGAGTTGGCACTACAGTACTTCTCAGTATCGGATTCACCACACGACGAATACTGTGATGCCGAGCAACCCAAATCATCCCCACCATCCATTTCATCATGGTTGTGGTCCATTGCATCATCAAAAGATCTATAAGTTACCTTAGTGGGCATTTTCTCCCCTAGCCCCTCTCCATTTTCCATCTAGCTCACAAAAAAAAATCAAAAATACCCACATAAGATTTCCTAATACCCAACTATAAAGTTCAAATTTTTTTAAATCTGAAAAACAAATTAATGGACAAATTAATTTTTTATTAAAAAAAATAAAAAAAGAAATCGGCCCTTGTCAGACAAGGACTCAATCCCGGGAGTTCATCAGTAATATCCGTGACCACTTGGACTAACCTTAGTGGTTAATTAATGGACAAATTCATGAAGCTCAAAGAGGTAAAAAAGACCCACATAAGATTTCCTAACAACCCACATAAGATTTCCTAACAACCAACTATAAATTTCATTTTTTTTAAAGAAATCAGGAAAATTAATTAATGGGTAAAATTCATGAAGCTCAAATAGTGAAAAAATAAAAAATCCCACATGAGATTGCCTAAAATCCAACTATAAAGATCCAATTTTTTTATTTTATTTTTGACAAAGCTTCAAAAAACTAACTAATGGGCATATAAATAAAGAAGATAACAAGTTAAAGAACAAAACCAATCTATAACTATCAAATTTAAGCATAATCAAGAATTTACATTATTTTCTAGCCAATTAAAATAAAAAAGTGGGAAATTTATACTGAAGTGAATTATAACTAAATTAAAGAGTTAATTAATATTTGGAAAATTGATTAAATAAATAACAAACCTCCGCCAAGATCGAGCGTTGATTGGTGAGAGAGAGAGAGAGAAACCACTCTCCTGTTTTCCCTTGAAGCCAAAGAAAAATTTTACAAAAGAAATAAGTTAATTAGTGTTTATAATAGAGGTTCGAGTATTGACAGTATTAAATGAGTTTATTGTAGCCGTAAATATGGATCATTGAGATTTAACTTTCACAATTGGTTGGCTCGGGATGTGCGCAGGCGCTTAAGGAATGCTATGCAGAGCTCGATGCGCAACCCTTCTTCTCGAGATGTAAATGAAAGAGTGCTATGCATCTGACGATTTAATGATTTCAAAAGCAAAATCTCGAAACCCGATTTCTGAATTTCATCAAGTAGTAAAAATCCCGTCTCTGCTATTCGAATCCTATCGGACCTGACGTGATTCTGATATACTTGATTTCACTAATTTGACGCCTCCTGATTTATTGTGATTTCAAAATGATTTTATTTATTGACCGATTTTTTATTGGGATTGAAATGTATTTTTTATTTATATTTTGTACTTCCTATTTCAAGTTAACTTATATACACATTTACAATAAAAATAACGATAAACTCCAAAGTCCAAAATAATAACATAATAAAATTCAAAAACTCCAAATATCTAAAAAACATGAATAATAATGTAAGTTCAAATGTCCAAATAATAATAATAGTTCAAATGTCCAATACAAATAATAATAATAAAGCTCAATCATTCAAATAATTTAATATTAATAAATTTCAAATGTCCAAAATACAAGAAAATATCGAAATAAATCGATATATTCAAAACACAATTCTCAAGAAGCATCTAAAATAAGATTCACCTATACAAAAATTAAATAAATATATTAGTGTTAAATATAAAAATATAAAAGAAAAAAATACATAATTACAAGAATAATGATATAAACGCATTCATACAAACCATCTTCCATATCAATACATCACAAGACAATCCTCAAGAAGCCTTCAAAAGTTAGTAATGCACGCTCACAAAAATAAAATAGATATATTAGCTTAAATATAAATGTAAAAGAAAAAATACATAATAATTAAGAATACTACTACGTACCATGAATGATGTTCATATGAAGTTTTCTCAAACTTCTCAACATCTTCCAAGCAGGCTTTCAAATCGATCTCATTATCCTGGGCTTAACCAACTTTGAGAAAGTTAGACACACAAGCATTTCGACCGCTTTCTGGCCAAAGAACTTCTATACTCATTCAAACTCTACCTCCCCGTATAACGCTTGTTCAAAAAGTAACTCAGAGAAACTCGGAATAGCTAAAATATCTCTAGCAATCTTGCATAAAAATGTAATATCTCTTTGTAATTGGTTTCCAAATCATTCTAGAATGTTCAAAGCCCAAATTTTCTCTCATAAGGTTCACTCAAAATACGGGGTCAATTCACATTTACCTCCAAGGATTCCTCCACATCTAATTCCATTTGAAATCTCGTAATCCATCTCTTCCCACTCTTGATGATCTCTTCATTAACAACATTTAGAATTAGAATTTCATTGACTACTGGGAGGCATACTCCGATCCATGTATTCTCGATACAAGACTTCTAATTCCAATTTGATTTTGTCAACCATCAGTTTACCCTCTTCACTAATCCTTCCCATAGTATTCTCACCATATAACTTTTTGAAACAAAACTCGAGGTACTTAAACTTATATCTAGGATCAAAGACAACTCCGATAAGCACCAGATTGTTCCTAACACTAGCATTAATCCAATACTTATCAAATTTCACTTTCATATCATGCCCATTTTCTTCAAGTAAACAAGATCATCACTACTTTGCAGCCTTCTTTTATCATTACATACATCATAACAATTTGTCTAAAGAACGAGGAAAACGTGACAAAATTACAAACTTAAAATGCTAAAGTAGACTCATAAACAAACCAGAAACTTGACAAATGCTTCAAATTCTTTTAGCCAATCATCATTACTGCGAGTACAGCATCTAGAGGAACATTTTGCTCTTCAAAGCTTTTGAAATAACCAGCATCTTCCCTCCTCAACCTATTGAAAGCTTTTTGACACTTAATTTTTGTTTCAAGCATCAAGAATCAAGCCGAATTCCATCGGGTGTCGACATCAAGACAAACCTCCCCTTCTACACTCAATTCTCCAAGGCAACACATTCTGAAAAACAATTCTACTCCCTCTGGCGGCATTTAATTTCACAAACTTCAATTGTAACGACCCGCCTGTGTCGCCGCCCGAGGTGAGAGTCATTATAACTGAACACTCTTAATAAGCAAACCGATGGACGACTCAGCTTAAAAACTACTGCTTCCTTAAAAAAAATAAGATTACATATAATATTTTAAAATAATCACAGCTTTAAAAAAACTTTACAATCCATCGTGATATCTAAATCCAACCAACTCCATATATACAACATATCCTTAAATAAATGTGAATGCCGGCAAGTGCCAAAAAGAGAGGCATCAGACTCGTAATTGGCTAAATGACAATCACGACAAGTGCTAAAGTTTCAAAAGGAAAATACAACCATCAAAACAAATACAACACATCAAAATCGACCGCTGGTGATCCTCCGCCCGACGCCACCTATCCACTTGAACAAAAACTCTCAAATGTTCTGCTCAACTGCCGCCCGTCAACCTCGGCACAAATGAAATGCCGCCTTAACGCCGGTGCGGGTGTAAGCTCATGTTTAGTGAAACTTAACACAGGGTGAACTTACCATAATGAATCCAGTCAATCATCAATATAAGTAATAGTCAAATATGAAACGAAATACATATATCCAGGACTACCTAAAAGGTCATACAACATTTATCTACGTAGTCTCGTATATAATACATGAAGATATAATAGAAGGTTTCAAAGAAGCACACAATTCCGTAAAGAATCAAGAGACTCCACAAATCTGACTAAAACTCTAGTCATCAAACTCTTATCTCATATCCCCACTACAAGATACCAACCTCTAATGCCAGCAAGATACGCTCAACTGCCTACCCGTTGTGAACGGACTAATCAATAATCACTTATACCGCTAAAGATAAGGCCAAACCGCACTTATACACAAAGTATAGCGCATTGCACCGCACTTATACACAAACTTATGGGTGCACACCGCACTTATACACTAAGTATAAGGCACACCGCACTTATACACTAAGTATAAGGCACAATCGCACTTATACACACAGTATAAGGCACACCGTACTTATACACTAAGTATAAGGCACATATCGTCGCATATCCCGCAAGGAAGCAGAGCCGCCTAACCCCTAATCATCCCAATAACATGTCAAATCCTCGCCACCTTACCACCTCCTCAAGTCATAGATAACTCTAACCATCACCTCTCAATAACCGCCCACTCTTACCCCAAACAATATCCAAGAACACGCCTAAAACATCTCAAATCTTAAGTCAAATCAGACCGCCAACAAGGCCATTGTGAATCATAAGTAAGTGCCGACAAGGCCAATAGAATCATAGCAATACAAGGCCATTTAAATCGAAATATAAGCTCTGGAGTTCAAGCTATTACTTACCCTCCCCAAGCAATCTTCAACGCCACGTATCATAATCACATAATCATATAACAATTACATGTATCTTCATTCTCACGTAATCATAACACAATAACATGCTTATACAATTTATAATGAATACGTAGGCAATTCAAGCGAGATATACTCACCTCTCATAGCTACCACAAAACCTCCGCAAAACACAACTCACGGTGACTCTCTTTTCCACGATCAACGCCTAAACAAACACCCGTGAAGTATAATCAAGACCTACTACTATACCATGCTCTAGAAGATACATAACCAACTCTGGGGAACTATATCTAAATAGTCTAACATGACGGATAAACTATCGAATTATAATCCCATGAGACACAACCCAATTGACCCCCCGCTAAAATTTCATTTTATTACTTAATCATTACAAATCAACTTATAAATCATTCTAGTTAATCAGTAGGTCCATAATTAATAATCTATACTCCGAAATATCAATTATAACTCAACTTGGAATTAACACTTTTTCAACATAACTCCCTTTAATCAATTTTAAATCACCAATTTAATATCACAATAGCTACAATAAGTGTCCCAACATAACCTCCTACACATTTAAAGTCTTGTAAAATATCACCTTAAAAAGTCAACTAAAACCTAAAAGTCAACTCCAAATGCATAACATCCTCAAACGACTTAAGTCATGAATTTAATTTATATACATCATAGAACCCATAACCAACTAAGATTCATCATAAAAATTGAATTATGTGGAAAAGTCAACTATGTCAAAACCCAAGAAATATCTCTTCGAAGACTTGAAATTTCTTACCTTAACTCCTAAGAGAACGCATGTGAGTAGTATTCTACAAACGATTCAGCTGAAATGACAATCGTAAGAGGAGAGAAATGCAAGAAAAATGCCGGGTGGGGGAGATGGTATTAGTCGGCCACTGCCAGAGAAAGAGAAATAAGACACAAGCTACATGACGGAGGATAAAATAAGAGATATTTAAAACTCTCGAGTCCCGTCTCGGTTTCTAAGTAATTCTCCGCTTATCGCATTTCCTAAATTTCAATTTAACCTCGATTCCAAAGATAAAAATATTCTATGACAAACTACTAAATTATAAATGTATCTCTGCTAAAAAATTACAAATAATATTATCATCGAATTATTATACTATCCCTGTCCCACCGAATCGAAAATTTAAATTTTTTTTTTTCGTAACGGGTTATTACATCAATGCACATCTAATCTTCAAGATTGAAGTAGAGTGTTTCTTTTCTGCAAACCTTTCTTTAACAACGAGGTTAGTAATACGAAGCACATCCTACATGAAGTATTTATTATTCACAACATTCTCCGCCAATTACCATGTTTCAAGTAATCTATAGCTCCACTATTTGAAGACGACATCACGCTAGTGTTAGACTCTTATCAAACCCCCTATTCATTCAAACAAGTCTCAATAGCCTTCCCTATTATTCCTCTCACCCTCACGACTTCAATAAGAGAAAAGTTCAAGATTTTCTTGGCCCAACTATCATCAATATAATTCAGCACCAAACCAAGTGAATTAATATTCCTAATCAAGTCCAACCATCAGAAGCTACAAATAACCTCCGATCTTTAAGCAACTTTTTCTTAACACATTCTTTCTTTCATACAATCTAAAACAATCGAAGAACATATTCTGCATTTAGGAAGTATAAACCTAGGCTCTATTAGTCTAACAAACTCCCTAAATCCTTCTCCTTCAACAAAACGAAATGATAACTCATCAACTATACGCATATTAGATGTTAACTCCCAAGTTTCTCGAATATCAAGGCTTTAGTCTTTGTACCAATTCATGGCACGGATCCATCACTTCGTTTAAAGACATAAATTATTAATTCCCTTTGGCTGACTTTTTATCTTTATGCTTAACAATGTTCTTGGTTCCACGGAGCCGATGATACCTTGGCGATATGATTATTAAAGATCTCAGTTTCCATGTTTATTAGTATCGCCTCGCATAAAGTTTTTAAACAATGCAAACATTCGCTTTATTCTCAATTTTCTCAAAGGCCACAAATTAGAATAAGTTCTATCATTCTCACCACTTCCACCAAGCATTTCAGTTAAAGATCGAGTCCTAACTTGTCTTATGTGAGGTTCGTAAGGAGCTCTTATAAATTAGCAGTGACGCTAGCAGCTGCCAGCTATGTGGGACTAAACTCTGCAGAATATCCGCCAAGTTGACTCCATCTTCCAACTCATTGTTCGCGGTCATGTCCCAATAATCCGCTATAGCTTCACCCTTCCCGCCAATGTGAACGGATCCGCATGGTTCACCCATAATACCGCCTGAATAATAAAATTACATTCATGTCAAACTTAAATAAATTTTAGACGATATATTATCAAAATTAATTTTAGCTAGTACAATCGGGTAATAATATTATTTATTTGAGATAAAAATGGCAAATACTGCTAATTTACTTTAATGATTATACTTTAAGACAATTATTCAAATTCCATCAGAATATACACCACCGCAAAATGTAACAACATATAACAAAACGTAATCGATTCGTATGCAATAGTAACAGACTAAGCAGGGTCGGTTGTACCACGATGTTCGAATTATCCTATATAAAAATTTAGTATTTACTCATTTTTTCACACCAACTAACAACTAAGTGTATATACAACTATCCAAACGGTATTTAATTTGATATGTGGGATCGGATGTGGATTTTTGAAGAGTGTATTTTGGAGATACGTATTTAATAAATTAATAAACTCTAAATAATAACTTAAAATTAATAAATTGGATATTAATACAAATTAATAAACTAAAATTAATAAACAAATTCAAATAAAACAAATTTGAAATAATAAATAAAAATAATAAAACATTTGAAATAATAACTTAAAATTCTGAGATTAATAACACCTTAAGCAAAGTGGCCTGAGTGTTTGAATCTAATGGGAGGCTTCTTGAATCGGCAATCGGCACAGGGTGAAACGGTTTAGGCCTTAGGGTTGCAACCTGAATCGGGTTCTTTATGGGGGGAGAATCAGAATGGTTGGTTTAAGGCTTTGGTGGCTTTCCACCACCGGAAATAATAACTTAAGCCGACGGGTCGCTTGATGTGTCAGTTTCATAATTATTATTATTGAACTCGACCGGATCAACATCCGGGTCCGTCTGTGACCGATAACCGATCTCGGCCCGGCTCATAATGGAAAATCCTTCAAAAACGAAAACCCGGTCGACCGACCGATACGCCGAAACGATTTTATCCGGTACCAACCGAAGCCCCAAAACCAGTTAATTTGGAACTAGACTTCAGGATCAACTATTGACACCTGCGTGTTATGTACTTATCAGAGTAATCAAGTGTGGATCATCGGTGGATTTAACTCCCTCACAAATGGTCGAGTCGGCATGCAAGGTGTTCTGCGGACGCGCAAAGCCTCGGATTTACGCAACCCTTCTTGGAGATAGAAACGAAGTTAATTGACCTCGACATTATTATGTTTTAAATAACACTGATTTTGATTGAATTGATTGACTTTGTTTGAAACCACATTCGAAGTTAAATCATTTCAAACCGAAATTTCAATTAGGCCTTCTACAGCTGGATCCAAAACCCAACTCGATAAAAAAATTCAATCTGTTTATCATTTATTATCTCCGTTTTTTTATTTCGACGTTGTGATATCAGATAAAACTTTTGCCTTGAAAATATGTTTACCTATAAGATAAAAGTGTGTAAAAGATTTATTTATTTTTTGATAGATAATTGACATTGAATAACGATCAAAGTTTGACAAGCTTTGGATACAAAAGTGAAAACTTAGGAGGGAAATGAAGCCATTTTGAGAATTCTGGCAGTAACATTACTACTAGAACAAGACTGTAGTGTCTTGATTTGTTGTCCTCCAACACTACTGAAGGAGTCTCTAAGTAAAAAGATTTATTTACTCCTATATGTTTCTTTGAATGGTTTCTTGTGTTTACATTGCAATTTTCATATAATCCAAATATCCAATGTAATGGTTTTATATAAATGTATTTATTGTACACGTTATTATTACCCAAGAAAATTGTGGCAAGTGTTTACTAGAGAGTTAATGAGCATAAGAAAAGTAACATTTTAATGTACGTTAAGTAATCTAATTACTCAATAATCTCCACCCCACTCTTTCACTCTATCTTCGGCCAATGATACCTGCAACAACAATAATACAAAATACAACATTGTTATGATAAATAAACTTTGATGACATTTAGCAAATAAGGTCATGGAAATTGAGGTTCCATAAGCATAGTTCATGATATAACGAAAGTTAGAGAGAAATTTGGCTAATCTAGCACATATATTTGAAAAGGCCTTTAATTTCTAGAATCCTTTTTTTTCTTTTAAAGATTAAACACTATTTTCATGCGAAAAGTCTAAAACGCCTCTAAAATAACATCTTCATCTTCTTAATCCTTTTCCCACCCCACTCCTCGCCACCATATCTCCCCATCTCCCCACCGCATTACCATCTCTCCTCACTTACCTCCCCCCTCATTATCCCTTTTTTTTTTTTTCTCCCTTCCCCATTGCCCCCAGCACCCCTCCCCCCTTTTCTCCATCAGTGCCTCACCCTCCCTCCCCTCTCGCTAAAATAGCAAAACCCTAGGCAAGTGAGTCGGGTAGGGTCAGTAATTTTTGACGGGGAGTGCTGTGGATCGATCAAAGCGAAGAGGGGGGACAAGGGTCATTGGGGAGCGAGGAGGGGGGACGAGGAAGCAAATGGGTCAGTCAAGGGGGATGAGGAAGGCAAAGAGAAATGAGAATGACATTTATGTGAACGTAGGCAAGGAAATGTGGTGAAACGCGGGGGTAAATGTATAGGGACGATGGTGGCGGTGGTTGGTGTTTGCAGGATTGGCTTTCAGCTGGTGAGGGCGAAGCGTTTTTATATTTTTAGGGACATTTCAGTTATTTTACAGAAAAAGTGTGTAAAAAAAAAGAATGTTAGAAATTAAAATGAAATTGAAAATAATGCTAATTAGCCAAATTTCTCATAATGTGTTGACATAATACATAACACATAAAGTGAAGTCTTAGTTAATATTAAAAAAATTACCTCTTTGCTCCAGTTTGTTCTATAAACAAGCCGCAATAGGACAATAGTTTCAACTATTGTACCACACAACATACCGTACCAAATGCCCTAAAACCCACAAATCAAAAGTAATACTAGTATTAGTATATTATCAAATAAAAAAATACTTGTATATATGTTACTCCGTATATGATATTAGAAATGAAACTATATATTTTACATATTTTAATACATGAGAATGAAATGAAGGCAAATTATTACAATTCCTTGAAAAATTTATTTGTGAAGTTTTTGCAATCCCATTGAGTTTCCAGTTATAAATAATTGTATCTATGCTAACCTTGATTCCCATATCAAAGACATAGCACAATATGAGGCCTACAGGAATGCCAAAAAGATAGTAGCATACTATATTAACAAGTGCCACATATACTTGCCACCCTGCTCCTATAGCCACACCTATTTAAATAATTTATTTGAATTTAGTTATCATTCAACCATTACTAAAAATTTATACAACCATGTATAATTGGCTTAAAATTATAACAATTTACCTGAAATAGCTGGTTGAACATTGTTAAGGACAATGGTGAAAGCCAACAAGGGTGTAAACTCATATACAATTTGTTGGACCTCTTCACTATTTGAAAATAAGAGAGGAAATTGTTTTCGAAAAGTCATAAGAATGCTTGCAAAGAATGTGCTAAATAAAAATGCAGTAACCAAGACCACCAGTACTGAAAATCTTGCTGCCCTTGGATGTCCTGCTCCTAGTTCATTTGAAACTCTCACACTGCAAAATCAGAAAAATATGTTGATTGACATTCACTTATTTATTTATATATGCAATAATAAGTTTAGTTGAATGTTTACCTTATAGCCGCATTAAATCCATAAGCAATCATAACTGTCCAATCCACTATGTTCATGCTGATAGAATAATAAAATATTTATTGTTTAAGATCTACATAAATGGCGACGGGTTAAATTTCATTTAACTTCTAAATAATCCTTAACCTAATATTAAGTTAATATTGAAAATATTAATTTTTTTGGAAGACATTCGCAACAGTTCAGGTGCCACTACAATAAAAAATATTTTTTTATAGACAATATTTGCAAAATTTGATTTTTTAAAACTTTGAAAATAAGGAGTAACATATTGGAGCTTTCTTTGAACATATTGGAGCTCACCATATGGATAATGCATCAATAGCTATCTCAGCATTCTTTAAGTATCCAGCGCAAAGTATGACTGCAACAAAATACCAATATTCCAAGCTACAAACATAGGATAAAAAATCATCAAATCATTGTTTTGGACAAAATCAATAAATAATATAGTACGGAGTATATTTTATGGAATAGAAATACTAACCAAACCATTAAAGCAGAGGCAAGTGACAATCTAACAAATCCTCTCAAACTCTCAAAGGCTTTCCATGAAAATCCAGGCCAAGCTTCACCACATGCTCCACTAAAAATGTACATGAGTTGAGCCACCACAATCAACCACCAAGATGTATTCTCCACCACGGCGGCACCGGCAAGGCCCCATCCTAACTTAATCATAAATATCCATGCAAAAAATATATGCAACAATAACACCACCCCTGAAATTGTTGCCATAACATATATTTTGCTTTGAGCTTGTAAGTATTTTTGGATAGGGAAATTCATTGCAAAAGAGAAGACGGTTGGAATCATCCAAATTGCAAATTTCCCTGTCCAATCTGATATCTTTGGATCTTGACCAATTAGCTTCAAAATTGGAGTAGCAAATATGTATAGTAGTATCAATGGCATAGCTGTTGTGAAAAGAATGAGCCATGATCTTTGGATGTAGATGCCAAGCATTTCCAATTGTCCTGCCCCATATGCTTGTCCACATAATGTCTCTAGTGCACTCCCCATGCCCAACTATACATAATATACATCAATTATTGTATTAATTTCATAGTTCTTAATGTTGATACGCTCAACGTTGGGCGCCCCCGCACGGCTTAATTTCATAGTTCTTATTTATATGATTCATGTATAGTGACAAAATCATCAGTCATGACAAATAAAGTACCAATTTTATTTTTCAAAATTAATTGCAAACATCTAATAAAGCTACCTAAGTTCCTGAAACTTCAACCTTCTCACTAGTTCTATACTAGCTAATAATAAGCCGTTACCATTTTCATGTCATGTGTACAATTTTGATGGCCAAATTCTAAAATCTTGGAGGTTTTAATAATCGACATAGATACAATAAGATTCGAATGCCAATTACTATAGCAATAGTGTAGTATATATATCGAAGATACAATAAATTGATATAATCTTTTTCACTAACCATCAACAACATATATATATATTATGAAATATTTTGACTTGGAAAACTAGAAGTTTGAACATCAATAAAGAATATAAACTTGTCAATCAAATAGGGAAGTACGGAGTTAGTTAAATCTAAATATTACATTCAATAGTAATTAGAATAATTTTTTCGATAGTAAGTTTTAGCAACAAAGTTGTAACTTATTTATATGTAAAATGAAATAAAACATAGACTTAAAGTTATACTTCCTCCTGCTCCCTCTTGGGCTTATCTTACTACCATTTGCACATAAATTAATAAAATAAAAATTACCAAAGACATCAAAATATAGAATGACAATTAATTAAAATTATATCATTGGTTGGTTGATAATTTAATAAGAAAAAATTAACAAAAAGTACATTGAAAATGTAAAATTATAATTTTTTATGCTAGAAAGACAAATAATTTGAAACAAAAAAATTGTTCTAGAAAGACAGGTAAAGAGGAACCGAGGAAGTATGTGTTATTACCATAATGCCGAAAACAAATGCACCTAGAACAGAATTCTCAAACGAAACTGCCGCAAGTTGAAAGGTTCCAAGTTGTCCAGCAAAAATCATAGTGGCAGCACCAATTGAATATTGGGACAAAGAAATCATTAACACCATTTATGGGTTTTATCTTCATCGTTTTCTTCTTGGACATCAATTATGGGACATAAAAATGGCACTTTACTACCCTCCATTATTATGTCTAATGGAATGAAAAAATGAGGAAAACAAAGGGGTGATTAATGATTTTGATACGAAGTGGTTATAGAGTGAGATCTTTTGACGTAGTAAAGGAGATCTTATTGTAAGAATAATTTTCATGAAAAAACAAAAATAGTTGGAAGATTATTAGAAAATGGAAAATTTGTTTACCTAACACCACTGCAACACTATATATTAAATGAAGTACGTAACAAAGATTTATACAGTTTCATGTGCAACTTCTAGTATCGAGAAGCTACATTATTAATAGCAAAATGAAGAAGGAGGCAGGCATTATACGGAGTATTATTGATTGTTGGCAGGTAATTTTTTTTTAAAAGAAAGAATCGCTTTATACATTCTGACCGAATCCAAACCTCTCTCATGGTGAGGTTTGGGGTGATAGAAGCCTTGATTGGGATTGTTGGCAGATAGTAGTTTGAGGGAATAATCATTTAATAGTGGGGGATTTATATAAAAGGAAAAAATAAATAGCATTTGCGTTACAATTTAAATGTCTTATAATCTTTAATTTATAAACTTTTTTTAAGTCTTACATAATGGGTTTATGATACGCCTTCTTTCTCTCTCAAGCACCGAACCTGCACTTTCGTTTTCTGCTAAATATCACTAGACTATTAAGCTATTGGTTTTAATTTATAGACTTACATAAATAAATTAGATATGTTGTGATTACTTTAAGAGGGTGTTTGGATAAGCTCATTTTGGTCAAAATCAACTTATAAGTTGATTTGGGCAAAAAGAAGTGTTTGAATAATTATTCTAATTCATAACTTATAAGTTGAAAAAAAAAAGTAGCAATTCTCAATATTTTTTTTCTATTTTTTTTGCTCCAACTTATAAGTCGGTTTGACCAAGTAATTTACTTCATTACCCCTCAATATTTAACTTTACCTTACTTACCCTTCTTTCAAGTCATAAAGATAGAATTTTTAGTTATACTAACGTTTTACATTTCACTCTTTATTGGAAAAAAAAATATTATATATATATATATCTTTAGTCATAATTTTTAGTTATAATTATTTTTTATTCTTTCAAATATTAAATTACTAATTTATTTATATCATAAAGATAAAAAAGTGATATATAAATGAGATGTCCTTATAAGTCATTTCATTTTTTCTACAATTTATAAGTTTTTGTTATCCAAACATGTAGAAAAAAATCTCATTATAAGCTATGTTAGCCAAACAAGTCAAAAAAAATTTGATAACTTATCATAACGACCCAAGCGCCTACTCTATGTTTGCATTTGCCACTTATGTTTCACACTTATAAATTAAAATAAATGCTTTAGCCAAACAGCCTCTAAATGTGATCTAGTATTATGTCGTCATTGATTTAATGTATTGTATGTGAGTATTATCGGATTTTCTGATAAATGCTATGGCCACGGCCTACTATAGGTATATCATAACATTAATATTCATTTCATTCCAATTTAATTGTGTGACTTCAATTTAAATATTCATTTCATTCCAATTTAATTGGGTGACTTCAATTCAAATATTCATTTCATTCCAAGTTTAACAATAGACAGCACACCTTTAAAGCAAATAATTTATTAATTTAACTTTGTATTTATATCAAAAGTTTAATAAATTTAGATGATACACACTTATATGTTATTATATACTCCAAACATTGCACGTCAATAACAATAAAAAATAAATTAAATAAGAGTATAAGAGTAATTTAAAGTCAAAGTTTACTAATGATTTTTCCACTCCATTTCTACATTATGACGCTCCAATATTTGTTAGTTTTCCTCCAATTTTTATACTCCTCCATCCTGTCCACTTTTTTTTATATACATGTAATTTAAAATTTTAATCTAAATATATTTGTTTATGTTGTATAATATTTTATAAAAAAATATATCAATGGAAAGAGTTTGCAATGTATTTTTTATTGATATAGTTCTCATCAATTATTATATAATACAAAGAAAAATATCTACGATCAAAATTCAAGAGGTATAATAAAAAAATCAAAAGTAAACAATGATGGAGATAGTACTAAAAGTAGAGTGACATTGTCACTCGTTAGAACAATCATTGGCATATTTTTTATTGAAGTTAAACTTTTCAATTAATTAAATTGGAATATAGATCAATTGTAACTAATTAACTATCGATATTATTATTGGTTTGTTTGTTTTTCGATGAATCGTGGTGTGGTCGGGTTAATCTATTATTGAATATGTTCGGTGTTCTTAAAATTAAATTCTTAAAAGATTAATCTAAAAATTCCATTGAGTGTCATATACTCTCTCAGTTTTTATAAGATTATTTATTTTTGACTTTTTGATAATTATACTTTTTAAATTTTAATTGATCGTAAATATTTTTGTTTGTATCCATTTTTGACTTTTTGATAATTATACTTTTTAAATTTTAATTGATCATAAATATTTTTGTTTGTATTGTATAATATTTGATGAAAACTATCACAATGAAAAATACATTTCAAATTCTTTCCATTGATATATTTTTTTTATCAAATATTATAACACAAATGGAATTTATTTAAGATCAAAGTTTAAAAAATACAACACAAAATAAAAATGAACAACTTATGAACGGATGAATTACTAAACATGTTTAATTTCATGTGTATAAAAGATGTATTAGAGATTATTAAAGTGGGCCTTAGCAAACAAGAGCGAGAACAATAATGGAATAGCATGTAGCAATAAATATATCATATCCCATCATGATGAATAAATAAATGAAGTCACAATAATTATTCAGCTAATCACACCCATAACATTCCTCTAATATTCATTTTTATTTTACTCGATAAAAAGTTAAAATCCTCAATCCATACACTATTCTTCTCCTTGAGCTATACGTAAGAGTTAAAATCGGGATGGGATATGCCTCAACTGACCAGTGTACATACTGATACTGATAGTTCTTCATAAACCAACACTCATACGATAGAAAATGATTTTTTATTTTACTCGATGATTTTATTGATGGGAGATCAATTCAAAATATTACACATGATGGATCTCCTTGCAATATCCGAACAATGTTTCCATCCCCCATCTACCATACACAACCACGTCTTAGAGAAAAAAAAAACCATGTTAGGGGAGGGTGGAATGAGAGTTTATGCAACTTTTTCATTCTTATACTAGTAATACAACCTTCAAATATAACTTAATACATAAGTCAACAAGGTAGAAGTACTTACTATATCTCTATACAAACTAAGAAAGTGATGATAACATGCAGACAATTTCACAATTTCATCTCAACCAATTCCTTGGGATTCTCTCATAAGGCAATATTTGTTGTAATCTTGCAATTTTTAGGTATCGTTATTGCCTTTTGACTACGATCCATTGCTTTGCCAGGATTACAATTCATTTCAACTAAGTCTTCCCTCTTGACCACATCCAATTTTCTCTTCAGTTTTACATTCACACTCATCACTACTACAAAAAAACACTTGGACGGCGCTTCAAAAAGTACTTGAACGACACATAAAAACGTCGTAATTAAATGTGACTTCTAAGTAGATACACTTAGACGGTGCTCGTGCGAAGCGCCATCTAAATGCTTAGACGAAGCTTTTCCGAGCATTGTCTAAGTTAGCACTTAGATGGCACTTTTTGAGCGCCGTCCAAGTAAAAAAATAAAAAAAAAAATATATCATATTTATTAATTCATAATAATGTAAAATATAAATAGATTATATCTTAAAAATTCATACCAACTGAAATATTTATTATTCATTCATCTCTTACAATTACAATTTATAATAAAAAATATATAATTTTACATTAAAAAATACTGCTATAAAATAAAATTACTAGGTGGCCACATTCATTTACATCCATATTTGTTATTCTCATTCACAATTGGTGCAGTAAATTGAGTTCTTATAGATCTTTTCATTTTTTTCATATTTCTACACAAAACAAAAATGAAAATAAAGAATTGAACATTAAGTGAGGAGTTATCAAAAAATGGTACACTAAATGATATTAAATTTAGCACTAGTATTATACGTTATTATTAAAATAAGAAATAACCATTTGATGATCACTGTTAATCAATACATTATCTTCTTTACTTTGTACTTTGAAGCTGTTGACAACTGAACCATTTCATTCTACAAATAAAATAACATGGGATGAATTGAGAATCATAATTGGCAATAACCAAACCATGGAGACAAATAAGACAATGGATGATTTTATCTAACTTCAATTTATAAAGGTTCAAAACAAAGAGAACTGATACATGAGACAGAGGGCTTTGAAGCCCATCCCAACGAAGGTGAATAAACTTCTACATACAGCTGCCAATAATGTGTGTGTTGGGATTAATATGTGTTGAATTCAAGAGATATTAGACTATGAGGTACCGCGTTTTGAACAATTTAGATTGCATAACCGATTTATACATTTGGGCATTATAAGTTCAATATATATTAGTTGTTGGATAATTAATATTTAGGGATTGACCTCCAGACTACATTAGGGTTACGATGCCATTAAGTCCGACTATAATCTATATATTAGGATAACCTGCCATTACTTGCCCAATATATTACTATTGTCGATCCGCCCAAGAGGTCACACATAAACAAAGTAGAAACCTAACTAATAATATCGTATAACTTCGCTATGGGTTTTAAAGTGAAACATTATGAAATATCGGACGAAAAATCGAATCCCCTGACATTTAGATGGATCGATCATGGTTGGGGAGTAGATAAGATAGAGTTTTGGATGAGAATAAAAGGAGAGTTTTATTCTTCTAAAAACTCTCACTGGTTAGAAGCGATCGGGAGATGGATAGGGTTTCTAGAATGTTCCATCACTTCCTTTTGGTGCCATTTTAGGAGCCCAAACCCCTATATAAAGAGCTTCAACCCCCATTTGTTGAATTGCTCACAAATTTTGAGAAGTCAAAATTTTCTCCCTTCTCCACCCTCGCTTAACGCGTAGTAAAATTCACTTTGAGGAAGCTCAGGAAATAGATGTTATATCTCATAAATGTATGCCTGCTGAACAATTAGATTGTATAACTGACATTACATGTAAAGTTATAAGTCTCTACTATATGTTAATTGTTTCCTGGAGAATTAATATATTTAGTAATTCGATTGACATTGTAAGGCGAGTGGCTTTACTAGAGTCGGCTCATAATCTATATATTAATATGATGTTTGGTCAACATAGTTAATATATTACTATTATCGATTGAGCCTAAGAGGTCACGTACAACAACGAAATCGAACCATAATAAATTCCAATAGTTGAAAATCACCTCATGTTCGACTAAATAGGATAAAGAGGGGAGGTTACAAATATTCTTTCCTCTCATAGCATGCCTTATTTTAGGGGATGTAATGCAGCAAAGGCTGTAGAACCCATGCAGCCGATTAAGAATATAAAAAAAGGGGAGGTTTTGTTGCCTTGAAACTCTAATCTTTTAGTTGTTTTCGGTGGCTAAAATATAGGGCCCAAGCCCCTATATAAAGAGCACTACTTGGAGATTAGAACTTGCTCATTCACTTTCGGTATTCACTTCTCCTTTGAGAAATAGTGAAAGGCAAAAGCTCTCTCTCCTTTCCTCCCTTTCCTTAGTCGACTAGTAGGTGGAGAAACCACTTCGGTTTTAATACACCTAAACTCGGCCTACGCTTAATGTTTTAAAGAGCTCTAGTAAAGCCTGCTGGTGTCTGCTCATACGTCATGTGTATCTATTCTAGAGCATAATCTACGCATTGTCTCGTAGTCTATATATTCCATTGCAAACTTAAAAGTGGTCTAATCCAGCCTGTGTCGGCTGGGGTTAGAACTGCCCAAATCCGGATACCGCAGTCACCAAACCGACGGACGATCACAATTTGAAAAAGACTCACTGTCTCTTAAATAATCCAATAAATTAAAATACATCCAGAAGAACATTTTAAGAAAATAATCCATCGTGGTATTTCCTAACCACACAAAACCACCATATATACAACAAACTATCAAAGTACAAAAATATCAACAATATACAATCTAACATCTCAAAATAACCACAATATAAACATCAGCACTACAACCAAAATAACAAGTAGATCTGTGAGGATCTACGGCCACCCGTCTCACCTAACTCGCCCGAATACACTAGAATCAGAACAACGATGCACCACCGGCCAACCTAGCACAAATAAATGCCGCCTATAAGCAAATAGAGCGTAAGCTGCGAAGTTTAGTGAGTACATTATCTCAAGAGTGAAAATTAACCCACACCTACGCCAGAGTAAATAAGAATAGTTAATTCCGTATAACATAAATAGATTTTTCGTATCACAATTCAAAAATATTATAACATAAAAAAAAATTTTATCATCTACGAGCTCCCGATCATGCTTTATCATAAAAATATACCAATACCCACATTACAATTCTGATGGAAATACTATTATATGAGTATAAATACAAATTCATAATTCCGTGGATCTTAAAGTGCATACTACATTATTAAACAAAAATATATATTTACAATATATGAATAAACAGCATTTCTATATCAGAAGAAATAAGAATTCCACTAAAGTCTCCATTACTTCAAATTCACAACGGAATTTGACTTCCCTTCACTCCTTGTCGCAATATCAATCGTATGATATCTCTACCAATCCACACCAGAGAGTCAATCAAGAACCCATTTATGCTAAGAAACAAGGATAACAAAACTAAAAAACCCAAGAAAATTCCTTGGAGAATTTCGGCCACGGGGGGCTACTTTAGGTTTTTGATGAAAAGATTTACAAAACTTATGATGAAAAAACCCTAAAGTTTTTCTTATATAGGCTAGGTTAAAACAAGCCCAACAAGAACCCGTTACTTGACTCGTTAACTCTATTGTTCAAGACACTAAATGAGTTGTTATGAGTTGGAACTTATTTAATTAGCTTAATTAATAGTAATTTGAGTCAATATCAATAATCTTTCAAGTTATTGATAAATACTGTATTCATCAACCAATTAAATAACTATTTAATTGATTCTATTTGTTCAATCGATATTCTACATAAAATGTAGAACTCCTGTAATCGGTAAATACATTTCTCAATTATACGCTTTTACTCTCATACATTATATAACTCAACGTCATCAGATGTAGCGTGACCTTCTAGGCTCAGATATATTGTATAATAATAATAATTGACCAATTACTATTATTATAACGATTAATGAGTAAGATCTAGCAATCGCTCATAACCCCTTAAATTATCATGAGAACCCACACTAATAATATACAATTACTAAGTTGAACACTAAGTTCTGATAATCACATTTAACCCAACTGGTAAATGAATTGATACACAATTATCGCAATCCGGCAGATGCTAATAAATGGAATCAATTTTCAGCTGATTTCAACACCCCTAATTTGCCTTTTGACGATTATCTACAATTCCCTTTATCACGCGATTCTAGTCGTAGGCTATCCATAAGAAGTGTGTCATGAAACACCACAACTTTCTTTTACTCGAGTATGAACTGACAAGATTTAAGGGGTCCCATAAAACCAATCGCACTAACCGCATGGTAGGCCTCGAGATCTTCCTTGTATATCAACAAGGACGGATAAACTCTCCAATATATCAACATCTATCGCTATTAATTCACCGCGGTGACCCAACATATGCCGTTATAATCCCCTCTTAAGGCAGACGCTTGGTCATAGTCAGCAGAGTTTCAGAGGCAACACGAGAAGTTATATATCGTAGTCTAAGAATCGGGATTTAATTAAAAATCTAAAACAATGTCATAGGACATGTATATACATATCTTCTATGAATTGTTGTCATACCAGCTCCCTCACCACCGTGTAATCGCACCACGGCATTGATTCTGAAGTCCAGAAAGCACCTGATCAATTCGGCCTACTAATCAAAACACCATGTTAGTCATACGACGCTGTCGCCTCTAATCCACGCGATCGACCAAGGCCTTTTGGCTATCCTATGTTTCTAGGTCAAGAGGTATAATTAATGTCATGTTACCTCTCTAGAAACATAGAATAACCTAGAAATTCTAATTTTCACTCATCGTGAGATACACTACATTTATATTATATGTAAATTTAAACATATAGACATAAAGCAAAACAAATATATTAAAATATAAGAAGTAATAATATTCAAATATTTGTCTGCCACATAACACAATAGATACATACCGACCCACTTAATCCTAACACCACATCGCTACATCTGCCTAAGACCTATGTTCGCTGCATGCTCATCACGCTTGCCTCGACTTAGTGGTTTAGTAGTGGGTCACAGATTGGCTCTCAAGCTTCTACTTCTTTTACATACTTTGACATCACCCTACCAAGCATATCTCTAATCGTGTGATACCGAGCACGTGCTTGGATTTGTGCCTGCCCCTTAGTTTGAGCTATCGCCTCTGTCACAAAGCACCCACCGGTCCCTCAACGCTAGGGTACCACAAGTCTCGGTCACGAACTTCTTTATCCAACATGCTTCTTCAGCCAGCCTTCCAGACGCCGCGATGTACTCAGATTCCTGGGGTAGAATCGGCAACAGATTCTGTTTGGAACTCTCCAAGAGCACGCCTCCACCTGCTGGTGACAAAATACATACCTGCATCGGGAACGATAGTCGCTTCGCCGCTTGAAAACCGCACGGGTGTACCTCGTCATCGCTAACTTTCATCTCCACCCATATACCAAGAAAGCATCTTTAGTTCTTCCTTTATACTTCCAAGATGCATCTTCACCGCAATCCAGCTGGGCTTTCACCGATTAGCTTCGCATTCAATGGGTACACTTAGCGCACACACGCTTCTCTACCAGCACAACATGGCATACATGATGATCCTATAGCCGAAGCATAAGGTATGTCTCATTCTCGTTTCCATTCAAAGACTAGTAGTGGGACACTGTACTGGCCGAAGTTGAACTCCATGTCTCACGGGAGATTACCCTTCGAATTAATTATGTTGAACCTTTGCGCATCTTAGTCACATGCAAGATCCCGACAAAGTCCAATCAAATCTCCGGCCTCATCTCGGTGGATCTTTATTCCAAGTATATATTGTGCTTTCGGCTTAAGTCCTTCATTGAGAAAACATTTGCACAGCCTAATCCTTTGACCGAAGTTTAAGAACTCTACGTTGTTTTAATGATAAGTACGCCATCTATACGTGACTAAGGAACATACGTAACTCCCACTTACCTTCTTGTATACACAAGATTCTTTCTTCGCTCTTTGATGAAACCAAACCTTTGATTGATTCATCAAATGTAGATTCCAATCGCTGGATGCCCGCTTAAGACCATAAATGGATTCTTGCAACTTCGCATACCTTCTGTGTCCTTTACAATACGTAACTGAACGAAGTACCGAT